>JAIPRM010001703.1:0-35616 GCA_025469315.1 Stegophylla sp. TES_Ste_2020
TTTCATATAGTTCGGATAAAAAAATTATTGTTTCCCAGTCGTTTTTGTCAAATTTTGGGTATTTTTTTCAAAAAAAAAAAAAAAAAATTGAAGAATTGAGAAATTCAAAAAATGACCTCTCTAAAGTACAATCTAGAGGCAAATCCGGTTACAAAATGTTACTGATCGAAACTTTTGGACAAGTATTTCTATACGAAAAGTTGTACACAGAAAAAAAAATAAAAATAAACATCATTGTGAAAACACTAGTTTCTTCACTTCGTTCAGAATCTAAAACTAGCCGGTAATAATGTACATCGTATAAACAGGTACACGCGTGAGATGTGGAGTTTTATAATAATATGTGAATCGATCAAATTTCGGAGTCGACTACTTCCAGGGAGGTCGGTAGCGGCGGCGCGTACCAGCGTGGTTAGTTATCGCGGGGTATGATGATTTATTATACGTATCTACGGCTACTTAACCAGTACACGTCTCGTCGCCACCGGCTTCCTACGTGATTCCATTAACAAATTGTGTCGGAACGACTGTGCGTCGTCGTCGTCGTCGTCGTCGGCGGTGAAAAACAGAAGCGAGTGTATTTACTGATAAAACACGAGGAGTGTTAAAATGAATAGAAAAAAAAAAAAAAAAATTCCGTTCCTTATCTATACCGGGTGTAATGGCGAAAAGCACGGCGGCGGTTGTTATCTTTTCCCAGAGTGTCGGTGCCAACAAACCACACCCAACCAAACGCGCTCGTGTTCATTATATTATTATTATTATTATTATTGTGTTTGCGTGTGTGCGGCATTGAAGCGTATTATACGTTCACATCACATGTACATATGTATATATATATATATATATTTTATACACAGGTACCATTGCTCTTCTTTTTTCCTAACCTCGTATTTTTATTTTATTCTCATTCCATACCCACCCGACGCCGTTCGTGCCTAAAGTCCATCCATTATACCATCACAGCTGCTGCTATAGGCGAATGGCGGCGACGACAACGTGTCAGTGGCGACCGAACGTGGTAAGGGGGGGGGGTGTTTATGTTGTATTTATTTTTATACTGGGTATGTATATATTATAGCGCGATAACCGTAAAAGACGGGGTAAAAAGGGGAAAAAAATGTTATCGCTCGGCACTACCAACCCACAAGCATATCTTGTAAAATAACAGCTTCTATACGTATTCTATGGATATCGAATTGTTTCTGGTCGAAAAGAATAGAAGAATAGAAGCAAGCGTACGCGTACAATGACGAGATGACATACTTTTGAAATATCCCCCCGTTGGACAGTTTGAAACTAAAAAGATGAACTAAAATTAAGCCTAAACATACTTCGCACGACGGGTGGAATTCTCTCGACGGGTGTATTTAATTTTGAAGAAACGATAAATCAAATTTCTTCAATAAAACGATTCTGAACGAGGGAAGTTTATTAATATAAAAAATAAATGAGAACAAAAAAATGTTAGAAAAATGTCCAAATTTTTTTTTTCACATTTTCAAAATTTTCTTGCGCCAAAATCTTTCTTATATGATTTTCATAAATTAAATTTTTATAAATTTCTCATCAAAAAATTATGGTTTTTGTCAAATTTTGGGTAGTTTTTTCCAAAAAAAAAAAGAAATTGAAGAATTGAGAAATTCAAAAAATGACCTCTTTAAAGTACAATCTAGAGGCGAATCCGGTTTCAAAAATTTATTGATCGAAACTTTTGGACAAGTATTTGTATACGAAAAGATGTACACAGAAAAAAAAAATAAATAAACATCATTGTAAAAACACTAGCTTCTTCACATCGTTCAGAATCTAAAATGTCTATTCCCGTATAGCGCGACATTTGTGTTTACTTAAACGGCCGCCCGTTAAATCTACATTTTGTAATAACAACGAAGCGTACGTAGGGAGTAACTCGAATTTGCCAATAAAAACTCGCTCTCGCTGCAGGATAATTTTAAAAGCTTCGCGGTAATATTGTATATACGACCGAAGTAATAATGTATTTTTATTATTATATACCTATAAGTAACTTTACTGCGGGTCTCGGCACAAAGTACTACCAATACGTCCAAAGAGAAGAAGATTAAAAAAAATACGAGTTTATTTTAATAAGAGAGAGAAATAATAACAGAGAATTTGTTTGATGTTTGGAAACGTGACGATAAAATTCGTTAACGACCGAATAATAAATATTATTATCCGTTATTGCTGGCGCGTTTTATGTACACCTATAAGCGTTTCCATGGTCGAATAATATTTTAATATAATATACATATAATATTATGCATTTTGGAGCGCGGCCAAAAGATGACCTGAAATATTATATTATTCGTCTAATGATAAATTATTGTTTTCATGCTTTTTCCCTGGAGTTAATAATAATTAGTGTTATTATTGCGAATCCTCAGCACATCGAGAATACGATAAACCGTATCCATCCATATATTATGTCGACGAAAAAAAAAAAAAATTAAGGGATGTAGACACGCGTGGTCGATAATAGGCTTCAAAAAAGTTTTATCCGAAAACCGGTAGAACGGTCCGGGAACGTTAGTGAAATTTGTGAATAGTTGGACGATATTTGGACAAAAAATCACAAATAAAAAAATTATTTGAAAGGTCGTTTTCTAATATCGTTTAAAAGTTGTTGACACCAAAGATGGGTTATCATACTTTCCTTTTTTATCCTTATTTAATTTTCTGGCAAACCAATTTCATCTAGTGGTATTTAAGTTTTATCTGTGTTGATATTCTTTTTCAAGAAATAGTATAACAAGCTTTATATTTATATATATATATATTGAAGAACAGTACATTTTAAGGGGGGGGAGCAAAAAACATTTAAAATTACAAAAACAATGAATAAAAAATAAATGTTTCCGTTATGAAAATTAGATTATATATAAAACAAATTTAGACTCATCAGGGGCTACAGTAGAAAAATTTGAGTATGACACTCAAAGAGTGTTTCATTTCCACACATCAACCCTTCATACCCAAAACCCCTCCTAGTCGTGCCACTAAACTGAGTATATATTGTAGGTACCAATGTTAAAACATTTGTACGAAGAAACTCTTTGAAGCCGATTTGAACACACAAACGCACAAAAATCGTTGTCGTATATCGAGTATACGCGCAAAGGGATGAAAAAAAAAATTAAACTTTACCGAAAAGTGTACAAAGCTTTTAACGTTACACATTTTATTTATTTATTTATTTAATTTTTTTTTTTTTTTTTTTTTACAGCGTTCCGGTTCGGAATAATGTATATAAGTGAAACAATATTATATACAGGGGTCGTGGTGAACAAAACAAAAAAAAAAATCGGCTTTCCGAAGGGATAGTCGTATGCGACGGGGGTTTTCGTCATTATCATCAACATCGATAACACGAATCGCCCATTATATGGCAACTTTTTCCCCATACCCGTGCGAATTATAAAAAATAAAAATAATACGCGCCCGCGCCTATACCCACCAGTTATTTATTTATTTTTTTTTTTTTTCTGCGAGATGAAAACTCATAATGGTGTTCAAAATATAATATTTTTCAATGGAAAAATAGTCGGCTATCCTCTTTCACCCCCGTACATATATATACGTATATATATATATATATAGGTAGGTACAAACGCGATATGGTTTTTTAAAACATTATCCGGTCAACCACCACTATACACTACTACCGCGGGGATGGATATTGGCGTTTTTTTTATTGTTGTTGTTTGCATTTTTTTTTTTTTTTTTAATTTTAAACTTAAAGCACCGCCCGTCAAACATAATAATAATAACAACAACGTCTGCCCTAAACGCGAAATCCTATATCCATAATATACATACCGCCCCCCCCCCCATGCACATAATATCATAAGCGTATTTTCGACGAATAAAATATATTGTATTTTAAAATTATACTTCCCCAAACGGACGTCTATTATTATGTATGTACAAACTATATGTCCTGACACACACATGCGTACATAAAACGAGGAAAAATAATTGCGTGATCGTAGGATTCACCGCCAATATAATATGTATCGAATAACTTGGCATATGGTAAATACCTATACCGCCTTATAATAATAATATATATATATTATAACAGTATTATGTATATTATACCAAACGTTATTCGCGTTCAGTCGACCATTGTCAAAATAATAACATGTGATACGTATTATAATATGATGTGTTGATATATATATATAGTTGGTTTAATTTAAACTTGTGAAGCTTCTAATCGTGGGGAATCATGTTTCGCCATACTAAACATCCGAATAAGCTATACAACAACATGGATATTTGAATATATATTATGCGGGTGTAAATATAGGATATCCAAGCCAGGATAAAGGGAGTATTAGGACCAGGACCATAGCGCACTGCAGTTCTCAATACTCGAGTCTTTTTAGGGGAATTATTCAGAAACGATAAATAATTTCTTCAATAAAACGATTCTGAGCGAAACTTCAGTTACTCAAACAGAACGTAACAATTGTCAGTATTATAATATCGAATATTTTTATTTATCGACAAAATAATCCGTGTTTATTTCATATTATTACATTATATTCAATTTTATCGCATAATTAGATATTTAGTTCTTATTGCTAAAAACTAACAATTATTGTTCTGTATAATTAACTGAAGTCCACTTAAAGTCGTTTTTTTATTTATAAAATTACATATTCTTTGTGTTCTTACTTTGATATTTTATACACCTACTACAATTTATTAACAATGAGTTCTATAATATTCAATCCAAAATCGATTATGTATAACTTTATAATATCTATATAGATTTAAGATTTAAGCCAAATTACTTTTGGAACCGTCGAACCGGATAATACTTATCAACTTTATATTATTCTTAAAAAATAATCAAATTTGCCGTATTCTGAAGTTTAAAAGCTCTTACTATTAAAAATTACACAAAAATAATAAAGAAAAAAAATCGGTGATCTGAGGGCCGTGTACCAGTTTCCCCCCCAGTGATAAGAAATTATAACCTAACAATTCCAAAAGTACGAATTTTATGACATTCATAAATGCCAACCTAGAAGAATAAAAATCTTAAAAATTTAGAATTAAATAATGTATTCAAAACTAATAACTTAACTACTGCCTATCAATGTCATGCAAAGTGCAAAAGACATGTGAACAATTATAAACAAACAAGTTAGTAGTTAGTTTTGACATTTTAGTTAGTCGAAATACATAACGTAATACATAATTTATTTTCATTAAACAGGGCGGTCAATTCATTGACACTTAATGTCTTTTCATTTAATTTTTTATTTTCCATGGTTGGCACTTATTTTTTTTTTTTTTTTTTACGGAATAATATTTTGGGTTATAATTTCTTATCACTGGGGGGAAACTGGTAGTATCCCTGATTTGAGTTATCTAACACTCATAAAAAATTATTTATAGAGACAACTTTTAAAAAAACTGTACTATAATAAAAAACAAGCAAAAACCTTTTGGTAAAAGAAAATATTAACGTATAATTATTATACCTATAACTTTTTAAAGTTTTCATAGGAAAAAAATCGTTATTATTATTTTACGTGGAAATTACCAGTTTCATACATGAAATGATATTTAAACGCGATAATATTGTGTTACATAACATGTATTATTTGTATTTGAATGAAAAAACAACGGAAATATACAAAGTTTGCAAAAATGGTTTTGTTTAAAATATATAATAAAGTGAGAAGCGGCGGGTTGACTCAAACGAGGAAAAAAATAGTTGTTGAATCCAACTATACACAGGCCCAGGGTAAAATTAAATAGGAAAAACAGTGTTGACACAATTTAAACAATAAAAAGTCGGTATCCGTTGAAATCGTGACGACGAGGTGATTATAAAGGTTAACCGTAATCATAAGTAGGTACGTTTAATTAAAGACGTTCCACTCTTTTGAGTTATAACTGTATATTAATATGTTTATTTATGACGATTGGCAATAATTAGAAACGGTAATATTATCAACTTAAAATATATATTACATCAGACCTATAATCAGTTTATAAAGCTTTTAGGCACGGTGTATGCTTGTGTAGATTAATACGTAAATCGGTAAAATATTATATAAACGCTGAACTGGTTTGGCATAAAATTTGTTTTTAAAATTTTATGAAAATAACGAATTATATCCATCTTCTTGCAAATTGTGTGTAAGTTTTAATTCGCATTGGTTTAAAAATGTAAATTATCATAATTAAACTATGGTATAACTGCGTTGTACATAAATGCACTAGCACTTAATACTTTATGCAAAAGAAATTCAAAGAAAATTACAAGACAAAAAAAAAAAAAAATGTTTTTATTACAATGTGCTAGGTACTTACAAATATATACTCTATATTTCACACACACATATATATATATATATATATAGGTAATGAGTACACATCATAAATATATTATTAATATCAAGTTGCTGAAAAAAGTCGTTTGAAACTTGCGCGGTAAACGACGAGAAATATTTTTTTATTATTTAATATAATACATAATATTATCGTACAGCATTTACGTTTATCTCGTAAAATTATACAAAACTCGATTATACACAAGTATATAGTTGAAAACATGAAGTGAGTGTTTCTGTACTACACGCCGCGCGCGCACACATAAAAGACACGACCGAGTATACGTATAATATTACTGTGTACATTTATTCTTGCATATTGTTGTAATGTCGATTGAATAACTGGTATTTTATATACACAACGCGTCGAATACATTAATGCCCGTGTAAAAAATGTAATTTTCCACAATTACACTCGCGGATAACACGTATGGGTACGTTGAATGTCGACGCGAAAATCGTTCAAGACAAACAAAGAATAAAAAAAAATTCGACACAACGTTGAAATCGAAATATAGTCTATGGTATAATATAATATATTACAAAATCAGGAGAAAAATATAATGTAATAATTATACGCATAGCGACGTCCATTTTTTTTTTTCTTTACACACATCCGTTTATATAGGTATACATAACTATATAATACACTATGTATATGTGTGTGTGTAACGTGCATAGACGAAAAAAGTGCCCAACGGCAAAATCGAAAATTGAACGCGAAGAGCCCGGGGCTCTATGACCTCCCCACCGACAGTCCAAAGACTATATATATAATAATAATATCTACCTATAGGTCGTTCCTATTGGACGGACGGACAGTATAAACGCATTGTTGTTTTAGGTGTATATACACACACACACACGTATATTACAACACACTGCCAAGCGAGAGAGCGCGCGAACGCGTAAAATAATAATAATATAATAGCGAGTCTTTGCCCTCCTTTGTACGTACATTTATTTTTATATAATGTATGTTATATAATGTATTTTTGGGGGGTACTCACCCGTTGAAAGGGTACCCGAAAGCCGCGTCGTAGGGGTGATAGACCGAGTGGTACGGCCATGTAGCTCCAGCTGCCAAGTTCTCTTTGAGATCAAGTCCCGCTGCGGCCTGCGCATGAAAAAAAAAATAAAATAAAATAAAAAATAGCAAAAATCACATGTACATATTATTATTAAATATTATAATATACGTTATTAGGGTGAACTCGTTTATTATTAACGTTATACACAACACAAACAGTACACAGGAGAGTATACATACACATACTGTTGTACGTGTATGTACATACATAATATAAGTATAACGTACAGCCATAACGCGTTTAATAATATCATATTATACGCATACACGTGGACGTACAATAGATCACTGCACCGTCGTCGCTTCATATCATTATGATACACGTAATATACAATATATTATCTCTCGGACGACGGGTATGTGGCCAAATAATAATATGACACGGACGTGACGTAAGGACGCGGTGTAAGGCGTTTTTTTTTTTTCAAGTCACTCCGTATATTATTCCTCGTGCGGACAAAAGAGAAAAAATTTTTTTTGAAATATGCTAATATAGTATTGGGCATTTTATAATATAACACAATACTAGGATTTAAAAATAAAAACCTAGCTTTGGGAAAACAAAACGGTCGCGCCATAATTGTTGTACCTAGCTATTCAATATTATTGGGTATTGTGGCCGCTGCCTTGTACAATATAATAATGCACAATGATTCATCGTTTTAGTTTCGTGCCTACATTTTATAAATTATAATAATGTACAAAATATATCCCGCGCGAAACAACGCGTTGTTACCACCAATTTTAGGGTGGCCAGATAAAAAATTTAGAAATCCAGGACAATAAATTTAAATTACTCACAACTTTTTATTTATTAACCTAACCAAACAAAATCTTATTTGTCACCAATTTATATTACTATAAAATATAAAATACTTAATATTTAAATTAGAAAATTAAAAAATATACTCTATTTTCAATAAAAACTAGTTTAAAATGATTTCTAAAACCGGTAACGGTTTGGCCACCCTAAACCTATTTACGAATATGTATACAAAATATTTTATATGAAAAATGAAAATTGGAAATTTGTAGAAAACGATTTTATTAAAAGAAATTCAGATGATCATAATATTATCTACCAATGTTCATCACATAGACCGGTAATCATGTAATAAGCTCTGCGTAATTCTGTTCTGAGTATCGATCATGGAATTTCGTATAAAACGGCGGCGGCAAATCGATTGAGTGCGGCTTGTTATAATGTAAAGCAAAAATATTATCGTATGAATATTATAATAATTTATTATAATACAAAACCACTACTAAACACAAAAGTAGTTATGTGATCGGAACACACGAGAATCCGTGTCCAAAGGTTGATAACATGGAGTTAATTTTAAAAGTACAAGAATATACCGCCGTCATTATAATGATATATACCTATAATACTGGCTAACCGATAAATTTTACCAAAATAGTGTTCTTATTACAAGCAATACACGCATATTATGATTTATGGTTTCCCAATGATTACGGATACTTTGATGATACCTATTACCCATGTATACTTGTGTATATCAACTGCATATACGGAATATGAATTATTATGTTTTATTGTTTAATTAAAGTCCGTAACATATTTTGTTTCTTTACATTTTTACCGACTGATTACACTACTCGCATTTTATAAATTATTGAATTAATGTATTAATATTTATAGGTTTATTAGCGCGTTCTGTTGAAAATAAATTTTATAATTGGTGGAAAACATAGTATTACACAAGAAATGAAATTCCCTAATTAACATAATATTTTAAATTGTAATTATTATATAAGTATAACGAGGAATTCAGCCCAATCGAATTTGATGATAAAACCAAATCAAAGTGAAATGATTATTAACCGTCTCAGGTACGGAATATTATATAATATGTAAGGAAAATTGACCCGGATTAAAACGTCTAACGGAAAATTTAATAGCTATACGGCACATACAACAAAATATATTGTAAGGGGGAAGAAATGCACACCTTAGACCTGTGGTCATCAAATTTTGATCTATGGATGATTTTACCCGCAGTAAAACTATCGCACCCGAAAATGTCCCGAATGAGCCACGACTCAAAAAAACCATAAATTGGTCGGGAAATTATAATAATAATAATAATTGTTGGTACTTACGGCGGAGTAGAACGGCGGCTGGTCGGAACCCAAAGCCGGGAAGTAGGCGGCCATTCCCTCGGGATACGGCGCGGTGTACATGGACAGGGCCGGGACGCCGGACGCGGCCAGACGCTGGTAGCTGAGCAGGTCGTACTGGCACGAACACACCGTCTGCCCGGTGATCGGGTCGGTGAATATGGGCCGACCGGTGTCGCAACACCTTGGTGGCGCGGCGGCGGCCGCGGCCGCCGCGGTGGACGTGCTGACCGTGGCTACGGCCGTGGTGGGACTGCCGCCGATGGACGACGGGGCCGTGGCGGCGGAATGCGGAGTGTGCGTCGGGCCGCCCGTGGACGACGGTGACGATGTGCTGTGGCGGGCCGCTGCTGCTGCTGCTGCTTCGGCGGACGAGGGCGGCGGCGGCGGCGAGACGGACGCGTGTCTTCGGGCGGCGGTGGACGACGACAGGGGCGGTGGACTAGACGAGGACGAGGACGACGTGTGCGGCGGCTGCGGTAACAGCGAATGCGGTGCAGGCGGCGGCGGGGCTAGTGTGGTCTGAAAACAAAAAAATTAACACGCACACGGCGGCGGTCAGAGCAGGCAGTCATCATCACAGCGGTACAAAAAAAATAGTACACGCACGTCCGATACACGCTCGCGCACTCAGATCAATAATATTCGTGAGAGAAGGGAATTTATTTATTTACGTCATCCCACGGCAGTGTTATCGTCGTGCAATCGGCGGGGGTGTACTATTGTTATTATGCGAATATGCATTGTCGAGAGTTCGTTTTTTTTTTTAATAGCGGTAAAAAATAATCACGAAAAATCACGTTCGTCCGTGGAATCGCGAAACACTAGTACACTATACACAATCGACGTACTTCTAGCGGTGTTATACTTAGTGGAAAAAAAGATGCGCGTTCAACAGTTATCACCACCGTTACAGAACATAAAATGTAATAACTCGATAAAAACTTAATTCATTCCATCACGGACAATCTAAATTGGTAGGTTTAAAAACACAAACAAGCCCTGAACTAAACTCGGCGTGGACCCTGCATGAAAATATATGTACCCGAAAAGCAGATTCGTTCTCTTATAATAATATTGTACCTATTTTTAAGACGAGAATTTTATTAACCACCGCAACAAATCACACCTCTCGTATTACACATTACACACAGGATGTATAGAGTGATACATATTATTTCCAAGCATACACACACACGGCTGGTGTACCCTATGTGTTATAGTAAAAGCATGGGGAGCTACGTGCCGAGTATTGTATGGAAGATAAGTGTGTAAAAACCTACGACGCTCGTGTTGTTATTGTCGTATAGCGTTTTGTTATTATAAATTTAGGTATATACGCCGTTGACGGACGAGTCAACGAGCCGTGTGATTCGCTGGAAAATAATCGTGTATTTCGACCGTTGACGCGGCGGCCACGGTGTGTCACGGTGTCACACGGATGATCGGATTTTGACGTTTGCCAGACGAGGACTTGGCGCGTGATTTTTGACGAAATAATAATAACATAACGATAATAATAATAACGCGTAATACGAAAAATCGGTAGCAACGGGGGAAAAAAAAAATTAGAGAACGATATGAGTGACATGCCGACTGTTGTCGTATACGCGACCAAGCATTTAACAATCTGCACCTATATATAATATAACAACTGAATACGGTTTTTGTGCGTGGATGTGAACAGGACTGCAGTGGAGTAACACTAATATTCAGTTCGCGTATTTATTATAAATTCGTCCCGGCGGTTTGAGGCGATACATATAGGTGTATAGTGTACAGGGACGACATTGTTACATTACATCGTTGTATACACATTATATTATTATATTACGAGTTGCACCACACGCAAGTGTGTGTACAGTAATAGTGCGACGGATATTTCGGATGAGCGCAGATTTTGAGAATTATAAGTTCTACCTATACCATATGGTGAATCTTGAGAAAAACTGAAGATAATTTTTCAATTATAGGTGATCCCGCGAGGGATGACACATCCATCACCGATATGATAATTATAAGAGGGTGACGAAAGAAGAGTGACGAAAAGTCGAGGTATAACAAAGTTAATGAACTAATACTACGCAAGTGGTGCTGTTGTCTGTCCGGCTACAGGTAAACTATACGCATCTAATAATATACGTTCTCCTAGACGCACCTCCTGCAACACCACACAAATACGAAAGTAGAACAAATGGCGGCATCCGGTATGCTCCTCCTACCCAATTTCACCGTAGTCCATGTGCACACATATTATATAGACACAATATATTGCCGATATTGAATTACACAATTTCGAACACACAACATGCACAACGCTATTCTTCGATGAGTCTTGTTTGGTAGAAAAAAAAAAAAATCCGATCTACCTATACTACTTGTTATCGTACATAGATTAGAAGAGGGTAACAGATGCGCACGTCTAGAAATTTATATCAAGGACCACAGAAAAATCACACCGATAACGTGACCACAAGGATACGCAGATCGCAGGACTGGTGGTATAGGTTTATAACAGCTACGGTTTTGTGTTTAACCGGAAAAGCCAGACGCGACTATAATATATTTTATATTATGTATTATCTAGTATAGACACGAGTACTATGGCCAAATAATATTCTGTGAACTCCAAAGAGAATGCGTTATTTAAAAAAAAATATTATAAGAAACCAAACGTAACATTATAACAAATGAAATAAGGATTGCAGCTGAGTAATAAAACATAAAATATGAAAAAATACAGACAAATATTATTATACATAGATAATATTATATTTCTTCGCCCAAGCGTTCAGCTACCCTGAGAATAAATTAAACACTGATAGTGGTATTAATTATAAAAATCTACTTAAATTCCACAATGTTCCCATACATTTCGTAGGGACGCGCACCTCTGTCATACGAAAAAAAAATATTATGTTAATGATATTTACATTCTATACGCATATAAACATATAACTAATTACGAACATTTTTCTTAACACAATCGAATTTTAAACCGTAATTCCTGTCAAACTTCGAGCCACATAAACGAATTTATTCATGTATAGTAGTAGCAGTAAGTACCTTCGCATACATAAAATGTTTATTATTTTGTTTTCACGAGAACAGTGTACGTAATTTAGACTTCCAACTATAATTGAAAGTGTCTAATGACAAATGAAAACTAAAGATGAGAATTAAAAGTTTTGTTTTATTACGTCTTTAATGATGTCGGTGATAAAAAAAAAAATCTCTAAAAAATAAATTATGCTTATAATAGTATTTATAAAATATATAATGTTGCTTTCCTACAAAACGGTTACTGTGTATACAATATAAATGAACAAACTCAAATATTATTTACATTTAAAACTACTCTGTTCGCTCACCAAAATGTAACATGACAATTTAAAGTTGAAATTAATTAAGATTATCGTTGGGATTTCCACTGGGGGGGAAGAAGCCGTTACTAAAATGTATATTCACGCCTAATGTTTTGTCCTAGACGCTCATACATAGAGAACAACAACTGAACGGGACGAGATAAAAATCAGACCATTTAGTAATAATTGCATTTTGTTATTACACGCGCATATACATAGAATATACAAAGCGAAGACTGTGTATAAATTTATCGAATGATAAAAAAAAACCGGACATACTCCGCACGACGGGTGGGATTCTCTTAACGTCTGTATTGAATTTTAAAGAAAAGATAAATCATTTCTTCAATAAAACGATTCTGAACGAGGGAAGTTAATAATATAAAAAATAAATGAGAATGTTTAGAAAGATGTCCACTCTAAAGTACAATCTAGAGGCAAATCCGGTTTCAAAAAGTAACTGTTCGAAACTTTTGGACAAGTATTTCCATACGAAAAGTTGTACACAGGAAAAAAAATAAATTAACATCATTGTAAAAACGTGCTAACGTAAGATTATAATTATTATTTTTGTTTGTATACGAATACAAAAATAGGGTACTACAATCGGGGAAGCGAATGTCTCACGATAAATAATATTTCCCTTCGCGTAGAACAGATATATTATCGTTCGCGCGACAATTATTCTAACATTAAAGTATAGATCAAGTGCGAGGGTGGTGGGGTTTCTTCGAGATTGTAAATAGAATTAAACCTAACCCACCTAACTTTAAATATGACCCGGTCCGTTGTACGAAATGAATATATTTCAAATAAATCGTGGAACGTCGTCGAGCCCGGTCCGCGCCGCCGCCGCCGCCGCCGCCGCTTCTAAGTCGGATATTCGATTTCGCGTTTTATAAACCCCGCGCGTATTCGCCGCGGCGGACGCGCCGCCCACGCGATAATCCGCGTTTGCGTGTCGAAAACAAATAAATAAACACACACACACGCAGCACGTAATGTATAATCTAGGACTTTTCTCGGAAGAAGGGTCGCGCGCCGCGCCGCAATAATGCGAAGGCGCGATATAACAACTCGGGGAAAAATCACACACAATAATAATAATAATAATATGACGACGACGACGTGCATATACAATAACGCACATAGGTATATATGTATATACGGTTTTATTTTATAAGAGTGGGGCGTGCGCGCGCGAAAGATGGTATTTTATGTTATATAATAATGCAAGGGAATCAATTTTTTCGCAAGTGCTCGACTTCAATGCGCCAGTGTTGTTCGATCGGAATTTCCGAAAACAATAATAATGTCGTCTCGTACATCGCACAGAGGTCTTCAACCCTTTTTTAGATTCTGACCGAAGTGAAGAAGCTAGTGTTTTTACAATGATGTTTATTTATTTATTTTTTTTTTTTTTTCTGTGTACAACTTTTCGTATAGAAATACTTGTCCAAAAGTTTCGATCAATAACTTTTTAAAACCGGATTTGCCTCTGGATTGTACTTTAGAGAGGTCATTTTTTGAATTTCTCAATTCTTCAATTTTTTTTTTTTTTTTTTGGAAAAAACTACCTAAAATTTTACAAAAACGACTCGGAAACCATCATTTTTTGATCCGAACTATATGAAAATTTAAACATAGATAGAAAATCATATGAGAAAGATTTAGGCGCAAAAAAATTTTGGACATTTTTCTAACATGTTTTTCCTCATTTATTTTTTATATTATTAACTTCCCTCGTTCAGAATCGTTTTATTGAAGAAATGATTTATCGTTTCTTTAAAATTCAATACACCCGTCAAGAGAATTCCACTCGTCGGGCAAAGTATGCCCGGCTTTTTTTTTTACGCCGCCGAGAGCCACTTTTCGATTAATTTCCCACACACACCGATACAAATTTAAACTTTATTGATCCTTATTAAAAAAGTGTAATTATTATTTAAATTTTAAATATTATTACCAATTAATAACAAACATTATTAATTTAATACAAAGCATAACAATTGTTGTATAATAATATTATAATGATTTAAATTAAAAAAATATTAAGGAGTAAGTAAATTAATTATTTAACGTATGATATAAATGCACTCTAAGTACAGAAAGTTTTAGTTAACTGTAATTAATATATTAAACATACGCGTACGCGTAAAATTGATATAAAAGATATTTAGATACAAAAAAATTTGTTCGCGAACCATTTACAATAGTGGTTTTATCTTTGGTTCAGAGTTTGCACCTAGTTCAAATCAAAAAGTGCGTACTTATTACAATTTCACTGAACTTAGTTTAAACCACGGTTTTCTCGAAACCCCGATTTAACAGAGTTCAAAGATGATTTGCAATTTGATTGGTTGTTCGTAAATATTGATTTATTATCATTACACTATCACCATATAGATGTTATCACACAGATTATTCTAATCACGGTTCAACAGACACAATTTTGTAAAACTGGAAACAAATTAAACTATATAAATTAAACTAAGATCAGTTGATAAACTCGGTTCAGCTGACATCACAAAAATTGTAAAACGGATCTTTAAAGTGGTTGTTTTGAAAAAAAAAAAACTTCATATGGCTGCGAGGACCGCAGCTCGAGGAATCCTACGTCCGTGCACTAGGTTATAAATAATAACGTCATCATAATAAAGTCGACGTCTCACGACAATGCGCATAGCGTAATATTAAGTATTATTTAGTTCTGGTCGCAGCGTTGTTGTTACCGGACACCGGGCGGGTTTTCGGACACGCGATTCGGCGATCGTCGGCGATTTAACGAGTGCATATAATTATATTACTGCAATAATATAATACGTATTATAGGTTTACGCACGACACCAGGTTATGTATATTATGCTAAAATAATAATATGAGTACACGTCCATTGTAACGACTACACGTAGATTAGGCCGAGGCTAAATGTTATAATCGTCTAGTTGTAGACGTTATTATTAATCGTGTGTTTGCGGTATTGAAATTTTGAGCCTCGTGTGTGTCCGTAAGTGCCTAAAAAATACTATCAAAGTTAAGCGCGAAAAACGCGTCGTTTATACACGACCGTGGCAGCTAGAGCGGCGCGTTGTTGTTGTCCCCAAGTACGTACAACGCGTAGTGACCACCGAATACGTCACCCCGGGACAATATGGCGAGCAGAAAATGAAAAAAAAAAAAAAAATCGAGAAAATATCAGTGAAAAACCGGTAGATATATTATGTGTGTGGCTGTCATGATGACCCATTCTGTCCTAATTAGAACGACCGATAGTTATTTGTTAATAATTATTATTTAATAGGCGAACGTAAAATCTAATACTATTCGTATAAGGCATAACATTATTTATGTAAATGAAGGTAAATTGTTATTATTACAGTATGCTCGCGAGCTATAAAAGGGGCCTCGAAAACAACGGCCGAGACCTAATATTAATAATATGTCGCGGCACATTCATAACAACTTGTTGGCCATTGCGCATTCGAAATAAAAAATGTATAACTACAAATGCGTCTACGCGTGTATAAAATAATACACACAACTATTATAGTTACGCTCTTGTGTTTATTCAAATCGTTATAGTCTTTTGTCTCTTTATATAAGATATTGTATACGTGTAATATATAAACGCGAGTGTTTGTATATTATTATTATTATTATACACATTCTAATATTATTGTCTATTGAGTATATCGAGCCTCGAAGAGAACTTAAAGTCTGTGTAAGCGCGTGGGCGTCAAACCCTTTATACGTTTTATAAGCATATACTGTGTACACAGCAATATAAAATAATAAAAAATAACATTTATACATAATGTACTGCAGTCACCACAATACCACTTATATGCACACACATTATATACAGGTATGTGTGCGCGCGTGTGTGTATTTATATATACATATATTATGATGGGTCGAAAGACTTCGATTGTTTTAGATTTTATTCTGTCATCTAGACCGGCCGCGTATGAACACGAATGACATACAACAATAGGAATATAAAAAAAAAAAAAAAACAAATTATATAAACACTATATTGAATGAATAAACGTGATATTGTTTTCGGCCCTCGATTGTGTATAGGTCAGTAGGACCGCCGTCGCCGCATTACCATTTAGTATTCAACGTGTAATTTGTATTTCAGCCACCGTACACGCGCGCACACACACACACACACACACAAGCAGACACGTACAAACACACACAATTTTACTGCATATACCCTCTTACACGAATATACTATTTATTACACAGTAAAACCATAGTAATTATTATGTACATAGGCACTTAAAAAAAATTACACATATACGATTTTTTTTTTTTTTTTTTTTTTAACACAATGGAAGTCCAAATTTGTCAAATATATATATATATATATGTATAATAAGTGTGTAATATTATTTTTCGATAACACGCAAAATAATATTTATAAGCTCACGCGGCCTTTTAATATTATTCACATGCGTATATAATATAATATTATAATTGAGATTA
Source organism: Stegophylla sp. TES_Ste_2020 (assembly GCA_025469315.1). Classification (NCBI taxonomy): domain Eukaryota; kingdom Metazoa; phylum Arthropoda; class Insecta; order Hemiptera; family Aphididae; genus Stegophylla; species Stegophylla sp. TES_Ste_2020. The sequence goes on from JAIPRM010001703.1 coordinate 17,469, forward strand.
TAATAAAATGTAGCAACGAATCAGAATACTACCACAATACGTTATAACATGTCGAATGTAACGCGCATGTAAAAGCCGAAATTTTCGATCGGAATTGAATTTCAAAAAAGAAAAAAATCGGTTTTCCTTTCCCAAATTAATAGATGAAAAATTTCGAACTAATCGTTCCTCGGGCGACTTGTCTCCTTTACGGAAAGAAAAAATTATGGTTGAAAATCAAAAAAAAAATAAATAAATACGAAATATTCATAAATGAAAAACGTAAAATAATATTTTACTTACGAAATCATTGTCATGCGCTGGGAACATGACGTTACAGATGTATTAAAATGCGTACCTCTACGACGACGAATCTCGTTGACAATAAACACGAGAGTAATAAATAATATTATTATAGGTAATAACGATATTGTTACGCAGAGGTAGAATAATAATAATAATATACGTACTCATGTAATAATCGCTCGGACGGACACAAACGACGTGCCGATGTGCGCGGGTACGCGATACTGATAATATATTATTATAGTTTACCATTATAATAATAAAAATAATAAATTATTGGGCAAGTGAAGTTCGTGTTTAGTAAGAACTTGAGTACTTTATAATCACGGTTAACTCGCACCGGCTTGGGCTGCTGGCACTCCGAGCGCGGTTTTACCCGAGATAATAAAATTTTTATTAATTTTAGTAGTAAATAACGAATTACAATAATTTATTATTACCCTTGTTACAATATTCGACTTCTCTTGTTTTATAAATTATATAAGTATACGACGACGTTTGACTACCGCTATTGTGACAATATTTTTGTACCGACTGTACTAACCGCAAGAGTTATCGGATCATCGGATATATCCAAAAAACAGAAGCACATAATAACAGAGAAGAAATTCTACTGCACAACCCGTTACTCCACGAATGAACACAACGTTGACGCGTTGAATGGCTTTAAACGCCGCATAAAGCATAATAGAAACTCGTCCGTTTAAAACTACGTCTCTATAAGTATTCTACCGGATCTTTTACAGGCTCGACAAAGATTTGTAGGTAAAACGTAATAATAAATAATTTAGAATAATAAACTTATTTAAAAATATTTCTTTACTATTGTAATTATATTACTCCAATATAGGTATAAGCGGGTATAAGTATACGGTAGTACCTATTATCAATTTTATATAATTCGGTTTGAAAATTGTTTTATATCATATTCTTTAAACGTGCACATAATATACATTTCTCGTGTAGACTAATTTCAGAATTATCGATTATGGGTGTATAAATATAAATAAAATGTTAGTCTGGACCGGAGTAAAAATGACTTCAGTTAGTTTCAATTTTAGAGCAGCCCTAGTTATATAATAATATATAGCTTTCAATTTTATAAATATTAAATTGTCAATTTTGGAAATAACTTGTGTTTATATCAAAATTATTATTATTAAATCGTTACTCAATCGAGTCAATTAAGGACAATCATAATTTATAAGTTAAAACTTATAATTAAATACATAATTAATATATATATATATATATCTAATTTATGATAAACACATATAATCATATTATTGAACACGTTATATTACTATGTACCTAAATTTATTTCTGTACAATTTTTGACCAATGTAAAATTTTTGATTAATACAATTTTCTCTGAAATTAACTGATATCATCGAACACATTATTTACATGAATTGTTATGGCCGAGAAAATATAATGTACCTATTCTTGTTCTTAGATAAACTTTGTATTACTGGTTACAAAAATAAAATTTATAATTATGACTTATTCTATATAATCACTAATCAGCATGAAATTTAATTTAAAATAGGTAGGTACTGTATAGTGTTACGGATTTTTGTGCCATAGTTTTCAATTGATTAAAATACATTGGTTACATAGTATGTTATATATATATATATTATGAAGTATTACAAAGATTTTTCATAAAATTAAGCAAACACTAAAAAACCTAACCCCGGTATTTTCATAATTGCGAACGACTGAAAGATAATAAAAAAAGACACTAGCACCAGAGACGTATTTAAGAATTTTGCGCCCCAGGTCATAAAAAAAAAAAAAACAAAAAACGCCCCCTTTTCACAGTTTTTCCCTGTTTTTGGAAAAAGTATTGAGAAATTGGAAAAATGACCTCTCCATCTGGGTACGATTCCGGTTCTATATAGATACTGATCGAAACTTTTGGACAAGTATTATTGTATACGAGAAAAAGATTCCAGAAAGAGAAAGAAAAAAATTAACATCATTGTAAAAACCTATTAAGCTTCTTCACTTCGTTCAGAATTTAAAATACAAATGATTACCAGAATAATAATTTTATCACTATAATTTTTACTTTTTTTATCGGTCAAATAACTTTTCTTATTATATCAAAATACTCTACAAAATTTACCACCCCTAAAATTTTACCGCCCGGGGCCCAAGCCCCCTCTGCCCCCCCCTAAATACGTCTCTGACTAGCACCCATCACTTTAGTACAAAACACGGCTGAGCACGATGTGCTAACAAATAAAACATTTCGCTCTATCCCAAAACTGTAATAATGACTCAAGTATGAACCATATGAGAAAATCCAACGGGGTAGTTGCGAGACGATTGGCAATATTAAATAAGCACATCTCGATAGAGCAGTAAAGTCATAATCAAACGCGGTCTAGGACGTTTATGATTAATCAGACCGTCAATCACATTTATTTTGTTCATTTCGGCATAATTCATATTTATTCGATTGTTTGAACACGATGAAACGCTTATTGTTGTTTATTGATTATGTATCTACCTCATGTGGTTTTTTAAAACACCAATTTTCAAAATTCTCCACGCGTTCGGCAAATAATAAGTTAAGTTCGGATAATTTTTCGCCATACTACATGGTCCTTTTTAAACGTTACAGACTATAAAAAATGTAGAGATAACAATATTTTATACTTTCGGAAAGAGATCATTATGATTGCAGCATTTTTATTACTATTCAAACCCATCAAAACATCAAAAGATGTTTGATGAACGACTTTTGAAGTTTTGTCTCTATTTTAGGTGATCCAGTTTTAGTTTCGTTACATCCATAATATTAAAATGCGTGTAAGAGAAAATATCGTAGGTATGCGTTGAAAACGAAAATAGGTAGATGAAAAAATAATAATTTTACATTTTTATATTGAAGTCATCCGTAAATGATAGTGGCATCCTAAAGCTGGAGTTCAAATATAAATGCAGGAATTTACAAATTTAAAAAGGGAAACTTCGGATAGATTATTGTATTACCGTAGGCAGTTAGTTTTAAGTATATAAACAGGTAGATAATGGATGTTCTAACTAAACATCAACAGTATAAAATTTATTGCATTTTCGGAGATAGCCGAATTATAGGCATTAATTTACTGCAAGATAAATGTGAAAAAAAATATTATTTTAAGATTTAGCAAAATCGTTTAAAAACATAAATATGTGGATAACGCCGGAAACTCGATCAGAAATAGAGAGAATATTTAGGTACCATCATAAATATACAACGGCGTATTGATAGCAGAAAAATCCCTCTTCTAGTGTCTTATTATCGAAGCAATTACAATTTTAAAAATACCTATTATTTTTTCCTGATGAGATTTTTAAGATTTTCTGGTAACACAACCAAAATTATACTTATATGAAGAGCGAAAAAAAATGCAATACGAACACAATACTGACAGGTAACACGGATTAGATAATAAAGTGCACGCGACATCCTGCAATAAGAACCAGGATATTTCAATCAATTATTTTAAAGTCACAATACAAAAAGAATGCAAACAAGTGTTTGATAAACAAACATTAAATTACTTTTATTAATTATTGTGAAGATACCATGATAAAATGTAAAAGTTATGAAACAAAAATTTTAGAAGGTTTTTTTCGAGGTTTTTTTTTAGTGTCGCCTTATAGTTGATACCGGTTGATACATTGATTGTACCGGTTTTTTCTTTCTATAAATAGTCATATAAGTAGTCCTTAGTATACTAAGAGAACTAATACTACTATACGAGAATTGTTTGAAATTTAGATCGTGTAAAAATTAGTGTTTTATCACCATTATAGGTAGCATTATATGATGGGTGCTTTGTTGGAGCAAGCCTTTGGGTGATCAAGATTGATTTATGACGTTGATAATTCCTGACAAAATCACCATTTATTTGACAATCATAAGGATCTCAAGAGTAAACGAGTTAAATCGTTTAAATCGAGTAGGTAGGTACCTACGTTAAATAATAATTTATGTCATGTACGTACAAAATATTATAGTGTAACATACTAGAAAAAAACATTGCATTATCAAACAATAGACATCTACACTTAGCAAGTCATAAAAAAAACAGCACTCACACATACCTAATCAATAATTAATCGACAGAAGGTTATAGACACATTTTTTTCGGTTTGACTACACACAGAAAAAAATAACGTCATTATAAATTCGATAGTGCGAACTTGTTTTGAAAAACCAACAAGTAGGAAGACTTTGAAAACGCGAAAACCGTCACTTTTTACAAACGACGATACAAGTGTTTGAATTAAAACCCGTAAAATTCGATTACGTAACGAGAATCGTGGTGTCGCTCAAAAACACTTCTAACGGAATATTTTATTTCTCGCGGTTACCGCCGAGTGTCCGAGATGAGCAACATTCGTCCGACAAAAATGATTCGTTTTGGGCGAATTTACGCGAGTACAAATCTTTACGACCAGCATATAGAGGACCGAGGAGGGGCAAAAATCGTTATCACCAATCGTTTGCCGGTTTTACGGGTAAAAAGGCACGGATTTTCGTCGGTTCTTACCTGGTGTCCAATATTTTTGGCGAGTTGTTGTGAGAACTGAGAAGTCATGGTACGCGGGAGACCCGCGGTTTAGAGTCGTTTCCGCGGAACGCGCGCGCTACTACAACGTCCGGCGCGCGGTCACCTCCAGCACGGTGCTGCTGCAGTCGTCGCGCAGCGATTCATCGGCCGCACCAATAATTGTGTTTCAAATAAAAAAAAAAAAAAATACCATAAGCAAAAAAAATCCCAATTCGTATACGTAACGCGACGGCACAATTTAATCAGAAAAAAAAAAAAAAAAACAGATTTAACGTATTTTCGCGTGCGACCGGTTCAAACGGACTGACGAACAACACTCGTCGTAGTCGTACAACGGCTGGTGATCGACGTTTTTATTTACCGGTGTCATAACGCGAACGCCCGAACTCGACGTTGGTACATAATAAATATAAATATTATATACGTGACGCAGATTTACCTAGGTTTTGTCTAGGTAAAAATACGGTTAAAAAAAATAATAAAACGACCGATGTTGCCGTCGGTTGCGTAAACTAAACGCGGTTACGAAGACAATGATGATGATAATAATAATAATAATAATAATATTACCAAAAACGGTAATAATATGTATATTATTTTTGAAGAGGTAGCGGCGACGCGCGTGCGTTGCGTGTACGACGCGAGTCGGTTATGCGAGATGGACGGACTGCTCGGTGCGGCGGCGGCAACTACGGCGGTGGCGACGACGGACGACGACGACGACGACGTGTACGCGCGGTAGCGAGCTGTCCGCGGCGCGGAGTACTATGAACGGAGGACGACGTGCTGCGTGTACACACGACGATTGCGGCGCGTGATACGCACGCGCAAGCACGCGGACGACGGGAAGTGTGCGCGTGCGCGCGCGCGCCCCCCCCCCCTCGACGACGACTCGTCGGCAGGATGTGGTGCGGTGCGGGGCGTCGGCGGTGCGGATGAACGAACGGGCGGCGGAGACTAGTAGTAGGGGAACACACACGCACACACCGTCTCACCACTTCGGGCGCGGAGCACCGCCTCGACGGATGGCGGCACCTCCTACGCCCGCCACCCCCCTACTCCTCGCCCTTCCTCGCACCGGCACCATGTTTATCCCCTCCGCGCGACACCGCCGAGGACGCGTCTTTTGCTCCCTCGCTCCTTTCTCGCTCCGTATCGGCGATCTCTGTCGCTCTCTTTACACTCTCCCCCCCCCCATACTCCCCGCACGCCCACCCCTCCACCGAGTCGCGGGCGAACGTGATATTGTGTTTTCTGCGACACGCGTTTATATAATTATTATTATTGTCGCGGTGACACCGGTCTCGTATAATAATGATAATAATACATATATATATATATATATATAAAGCCCTATCGTGCGCGTGTGTGTGTGTATACTGTCGTTTTTTTTTTTTGCGAGCAAAGTGATGTGTGCGCACACCGCACAATATTTATTATTACATAGTCGCGAAGAAAAACAAAGCCGCGCGCGTCAGAGATGATACTCTTTTTCTCCCGTGTTACGACTGCTGCCGATGTAATTTTAAGTGCACGTCATGCACAACGAGCAACGTGCGCGTGCGGCTGGGTGAGACGACGAGGTTCCCGAGTTTTCCGTGGATACGGCCACTTAGTACGCTTTTTCGCTGCACTTATAAAAAGCCGGACATACTTCGCACGATGGGTGTACTTCGCACTACCGGTGGTATTCTCATGACATGACGGGCGTATTGAATTTTAAAGAAACGATAAATCATTTCTTCAGTAAAACGATTCTGAACGAAGGAAGATAATAATATAAGAAAAAAAAAAATGTTCGAAAAATATCCAAAGTTTTTTTTCACATTTTCAAAATTTTCTTGCGCCAAAATCTTTTTTATAGGATTTTCTATCTATGTTCAAATTTTCATAAAATTCGGATGAAAAAAAAGTGATGGTTTCCGAGTCGTTTTTGTCAAATTTCGGGTAGTTTTTTCCAAAAATAAAATTGAAGAATTGAGAAATTCAAAAAATGACCTCTTTAAAGTACAATCTAGAGGCAAATCCGGTTTCAAAAATTTATTGATCGAAACTTTTGGACAAGTATTTCTATACGAAAAGTTGTACACAGAAAAAATAAATAAATAAATAAATAAACATCATTGTAAAAACACTAGCTACTTCACTTCATTCAGAATCTAAAATCGCTTATATATTATAATTTTTTTATTTTCTCGATTATTAATCAAGTGTGGTTGGTAGGTAATAGATAAGGATAATCAGTAATACTTGGTATATCATAACCTAAATCCTGCGCACATGGACCTGTCCTAGCTTTTTGCTTTTTTATTTGAAAATAGCTAAATATGTAACAAAACGAGGTAATAATCTAAAGTAAAATATGTAAATTAATTCAAAACAAATTTGTAATTTGTAATATAAACCATATCTCAAATTAGTCAGCTAGTTCTGTGAAATAAATTTTTATAGTGGAATCATTTGATTATCTTTACATTAGACAAAATATATGTAAATACACACAAATTAGCACCCTGGAGATAGATCTGATATCACAGACAAGCAGTATAATAATCCGAGTTAAGAAAAAAGTTCTTTCCTCAATTTACGCACTTTTCGAATAATTTTCTTAATATTTTAAATAATTCTCTTAGGATTAAAAATCTATAAAATTTATATGCCGACCGAATATAATAATACATTCTGGGTACAATATAAATATATGTCGAATACGTGTGACCCAGGGACGTATCTGGCTAACCAGAACTATAGCCCTGGGTGGCAAAGTCACGATGTAAATTCGTTGATTTTTATTAATTAGAAGTGATTTTTTTATGATTATTTTATTTATAAATCTATAATTTCTACACGCGTAGTCGACATAATATTATGATTTTTTTTTTTACATCATTATCTTTAATTTATTCATTTATTAAAGCATTGTTTTTTCTATACAAACCCCGAAATATCAACTTATTTTTAGCAAACCATACATTTTTTTTGTCGAGAAATGACTGATTATTGGTGACGATGTTAAGATAAAGCCACTAACATTTTTTTTTTTATTTCTATAGTAAATACTTGTTTTGGCGCCAGAGCTTGAGACCAAATATACAATAGCTAGCTAATATTTTTGACTTGGCTATTCCGCGACGGGATTTTTGTGTCTAAAACAAGTTTGCCCTACGTTATGTGTTTTCGTTTGAAATTTTTAAATCAAATTTGTCTATTTAACTTCATGTATATTAATTAAATGAGTGACGTCAAAAAATGTGTAAATGGTTACAATTATAAAAAAGATTCTAAATTACAATTTAAGAAAGTACAAGAAATTATACTAAAATTTCTGAAAAGTTATTCTCAACATTGAAAAGAATTATATATATTTCTTGCAAATTGTGATTAATAAAGGATCATTTAAAGTTTAAACAGTATTTACCGTTCTAAATACTGCAGAAAATAATATTTGCAAAAAAAAAAAATATAGGTTATCAAATTATGAATTTACTTTTAAAATATTGTGTTTTTTTTTTATGAAAACTTTTTTATCACTTTAAAGTTTACGTAAAATTAAAAAAAAATTATTTATGACGGGAGTTTAACCAAGGAGAAAGGGTTATCAGGTCTTTCATGTGTTTTCGAACACTCTTAATAACGGTAGAAGAGAAAATCTTTAAAGATATTATATTGGAAAACTTAAAAGTATTGATAACGACAAATATAGGTTTTAGTTTTTGATCAAAATATTTTTTGTTAACTTTAATTTGTCATCCACTTATTAGTATTCACTAGTATATATACATAGATACACACAAATTTGTAATTACGGTAAAAATTCATTATATTTGGCAACTGCTTCCGTTATTATTCGTGGTTTTCAGTAAAATTTCTATTATTGAACAATGTTTAAATTGTGTTTTCGTCTACTTTTAATAAAAGTTAATTGATTCTTTTTCCTAAGAAGTCGAGATATCAATTTTGGCCCGAAAAATATTTTAGCTGAAGGTGAGTTTTAGACCGAGTAATAATTATCATTACCTATGTTCGATATAGGTACATAGAGATAAACGAATAACGATAAATGAAATATTCGAAATGTATGGGAAGTTATATCTTTATATACTGTAATAAAGAAAATTATTATTAACAGTTACTGCACGTTAATTTTTGACACTTGTTGTTACGTTCCTACGCTCCTCGGCGCCGTCCTTCGTTCCAACCAATCTTTATACGTCCCTCAATTTGCTATGCAACGCGGGGACATTTCGGTTTGATAATCAGCAATTATCTCCGTGCACATCTCCCGTAAACCCGGGTCGCAATTCATACGTACCTCTCATTAGCCTAGGTGCCTTTTATATATTTGGCAATGTTTCATAAAATTTTAAAAACCGAACGTGTTCAATCATAGTAGTCAAAAAGGTATCAAAAGTGAGGGGAGGGGCCTTGATCACTCGTATTCCCGCAGTTTACCTCTATATTTAAATAAATAAATAAAGATCCATTAATTGATCGATTAAAAAGACGTTCAATTAAAATACAAAAATATGTTTTTAATTTATTTTACACAACAAATATAAACGTAATATTTTATGTTAAATTTGTACATAATAAAAATAGACAATCTGAAAATATATGTACATTTATTTGTATGATATCAACAAAATTTAAAAATTGATAACTACTACTTTGTTAAATTATTTTACAGAATCATTATGATCATTGTTTGATCTACAATGAATAAGTGGGTGTATATTATGCCGACCCATACCGGCGTGTAACGGTGCTTTGACTGTATGAGAACTATCTAAATCACCACATATTATTATTATTATTATTGTCGTATACAACTGGACGCGATTATTTATGTTTTTATTTTATATTTATTACACGCACGCTTACTGACGCAGAATCGTTTAGCTGGTGGGTAGCGTCATTACAATAACGAAACGCGAAACGGGATGGGCGAAATAAATCGCTGACATTCGTTTTGTTAAAATACTATAATACTAATAGATATATGCGTACATTTTATATTGTGCTCGATGGCTTTTCAACAACGGCATACTACGTGTACAAGTATAAGTAGACGAATATAAAATATACCGTTCGAATTTCGATTTAAACCCAATGACGTGTGTCGCTGTATAATATTATAATATGGGATGCGGGTTTAGAGGAGGAACTGCACAGCAGCAGCAGTAGGAGGAAATATACATTGACATGTATATATTATTATAGAGCTACACACAAACACCGCGCCGGAACCGCACTAATTTTTGTCCATTATACTCGCGCGGGGCGTGTAGGTCGTTTTGTAATCGCGCATTCGCTTATAAAATATACGTACACGTCATAATTATGATACTATACTCGCGTTTTCAAACCGCATAAATAAAATAATAATAATTGATGTGTACGTACACACACACACACAATACGCGGCCTATCCGGTTAGAGGTAGGTACGCGTCGAGTATACCAAAAGCTCGACGGGCGGTCGCGCGCATAAGTCATCGGCGACGACAAATAATGAAATAATATATTATTATTATTATTATTATTTCCTGCAGCCGGTAATCATTTTCGAAAATAATACGCGACGCGTATAAAATAAAGTAGTGCAGCTGATGATGCTGGAGGCGCGGTCACGATGACGCAGCGCGACGGTTATGAACGGAATTTTGATTTGTACTCACGAGGGGGGGGGGTGAAGGAGAAAAAGAAACCGTCCCGTCGACGAACCGAATACACGCCGCCGCGTAGGGCAAAAAAAAAAACCGTCTATTCACTCTTTGTATGTGTAATAGAATCATGTTTATATACGGGAAATTCGATTTACATTTTCGAATAATTTGTCTCGACTACACACACACACACACACTAACGCGCGCTCGCAACACCACTTTTGTTCGCTATTCGTTCAGTGTTCCGCGCCGCGGTCGTGTGCACACGATGCTTATCGTCATAATAGTATTATATTATTATACACACAAACACACGACGGTCTACTCTCACCTTCTCACCGTTGTACACGCACTCGCTCACAGGCGCAGCGAGGCGGTGCACACTTACTCACCGACTGGGGGGGGGGGGACGAGGGCCGCGCCCATTACCGATCACATTGCCCGCCTATAAAACGGCCACTCTACCATCGTCACCTTACACACACACACACACAAATTCGTAGATCATTAGTGTTCACTGTAGTTCATAATACGTACATACGCAGTAGCAGATATACCGATAGAGGGTCCAGGGGGTCTGAACCCCTCCCTCCCAGACGCCTATATTTATATTTTATTATTCTCTGTATACATTATTTGTCTACGTTTCAAAATAATATGTACTGAAATAATAATAATAATACATTTTGAATTATTATTTTTCATTGTTTTACACACATCTATTTCTTAGTTTTTAATAAAGTCTGCAGTAATGGTAATGCCCTGCTATAAAGATTTTGGTACAGTTTAATAATTAATACAGTTAAAAATTATTATTTTTTTTATATTATAAATAAAGATTTTTACCATTGAATTTCTTAATTATTTTCTGACCCTCCCCCCACCCAGAAAATTTTTGAATATCCGTCACTGTACCTATGTGTGTGTTCTTGTTTGAAATAAATATCGAAAAAACGTTCATTAAACGTACGGGTGAAATAGGGTATAAATTGTTGCGAAATTCGATTTGATTATCTTCTTCGCCGCATTGTCACTCGTATTACAGTAACAAATAAATACGATCGCCAATCAGTATACCAGAATATCAATACTGCTACCGGAATTATAACTGCATAAACGCGTGTAAAACTATACATAAAAACGAATAATTATTATTAAATATCGTGTTCACAGCTTATTAAAAAATAATAATAATAATAATAATAATAATCGTTTATTCATACGCGTCGTATTCAGTGGCTTGAATTGGAAAAAAATTAGAAGAGGTTAACGCATAAGTGTAAAAAAAACATAGCGTCCCTGAAAGTCGGAATTTCTCATACACTTGTGGAGTGATTTTGAGAAATTTGTCGGGGTACGCTAAAATATATAAAAAAAATAGAAGGGGTACTCCGTCCCAATATACACACATATATATTATATATAGGTACAGAATGACGGTGCTTGTTGCACGGGAGTGCAGCATCGCGGTCGATGACTGACGCACGCGTGACGAGCGTGCGAACGGTCGAACGTGTGCAAGTAAAAATATAATAATATAATAATGTGTCGCCGTTGCAGCAGCCACAGTATGCGCGGCAGAAGAGAGCGGAGGAAAGAGAGAGAGAGAGAGAGAGAGAGAGAGAGAGAGAGAGAGAGACGAACGAGCGTTTGAAACAAGTGTCGCGCGCGAACAACCGAGCAGCTCCCGGGACACGACGAAATCCATTAGCGACATTGTAAACAAAAGAGGGCTACCGTCCCGGCGCGGCGGCGGGGACGGACGAACGATGCAATTGTTGCAAAACAACACTACGCCGAAGTGTATATACATATTTAGGTATCTATATATATATATATATATATTTATGTACGCACAGCACGGAGAAACACACACCTCCCCCCTCGATATTCATCCCCACTCCTACCCGCCACAGACGCCGCCGATGCTTGCAGGTTCACTTCTCCTTCCTCAACCCTCTCCTCATCTCGCTATATATATACATAATATTATAAACTTCAAGCCCCCGCGGGCTCTTTGTTCGACGACGCCATTGCATTTGTATACATATATTGTTGTAGTGCACACAACAATATAATATTATATCAGGTGCAAGAAATCGACGCGTCGACCGCGCTGCCTTTGAAACGTTGTCGCGGAGATTATAATATTATATTAATATAAATAATAATGTTTTGGGGCGCGTGTGAGACGGACTGCTGCCGAGAGCTGCCGGTGCAGGCGGCGCGGCGGAAGGAGAAGTTTTGACAACATTATAGTCTCTTAAAAGCTGCTGTATACAATATATTATAAAGGCCAATTTTTGCAAAAGTCTATTGTTGTTGTTCGGCAGACGCTAATTTCTCATGCAATTGTATACGATACATGCACGTTATATTATATTATCATATATTAACTGCCTGTACGATATACACGTACGCACATAGCATGATAATGTAATATACATATATATATATATATATATTATGTAAGTACGATGAGTTTCTGAATTTCTACGAATCTCAAATCCATATATTATCCTTTTGAAAAATGTGTTGAAAATTACGACTATTGTTGTTTTTTTATTATTAACATCTTTCGCTCAGAATCGAATTATTGATGAAATAATTTCTCATTTTTTTAAAATTTAACACACCCTTCGAGTGTATCTGACCGGAAGACCGAAGAATACCCGTAGTGTAAAGTATAGTTCTCATGTGAAAGAACTATTAAATGTACAATATTCTGAAATACTATTTACAGACTCTCTCAAAAGATTTGTTTTTAAATTTTAAAATTGTTTGTTATGAAAGTAAAATTATATTCATTTTTAAAAATAGTATTTATATATATATATATATATATATATATATATATATATATTAAATTTTCATTATTATTATTTTGCTTTACTTAATTACATTATAGTGTGAAAATTAAAACGTTAATTTTTCAACTTAAAAATGTAATAAAATTATTCATATAAAATACGATGTAGGATGCGGGACACAGTGATGGTGTCAATAGCACAAAACAGTGATGCACAATTTATGAGCGAAACCGATCATCTTTTTATAGTTAGTATTACGCCCGGTCAAACGTAATATAAATACCATAACCTATAACATATTACCACACTAATCGTAGGTATGAATATTAATTATTATAAAATACAAAAGCCATCAATATATATATATATATATATTTGTATACGTACTGCATGAATAGTATTGTCTAATGAAATGAGTTCACATAAACAACAATAGGTACATATAGAACATTGTCCGAGTCGTTTTGCAATATATATATATATATATATATGTGTGTGTGTGTGTGTGTGTACATATATACTGTGTTATAAAATGACTTACAGGCTTATAATGATTATTATTATTATTATTTTTTTTTTTGTAATAAAACAAGACCTCTAAATATTATACAACAACGTATTTAAACACAAAGCAGCTCGTTAAACCGTATTATACACATTATACATATTTTGCGATATAAATATATATATTATATATATTTATATCGCAGTATCGCACAAAAAGCACACACGTATTTTTAATATATTTCAAAAATAAATAAAAGCATGTACAATAAAAACGTTAAAACTGAGGGGGAAATGATTTTAATATTAGCTGCTAAAGCATGTTTGAAAGTGTATTAACAAAATATAGTTACATACAACATTATGATATACGGAATATATCCGCCTGTGACGGAGAGAAGATGAATTCTATGATCATTTTTTAAAACGGCGTGTATTATTTTAAAATGTACGAATAATGCGATTTATGTAATTGAATCGGGTCAGCCGATTGTGGTAAAACGCTCCAAAACAACAGCAGGCGACCGACAACGAAAGTACGCGTGTATAAGTTATAAAACAATCGCATCATTTGAAAAATTATTTCATGCAAATATTATATTTAACGTTCAAAACAATAAAACGCCAAACGGGTAAGCGATAATATTAATGCATAGAGTGATAACAGCGTAATATAATATTTACAAGCAGAAATTAGGTCGTACAAACAATGGCTATTCGTCGTTAGTATTCGTATTGCGATTGCGTAATAATACGAAGAATATTTAACAATATCTACATAATATTTTACATGGTAATATTTCTGCACTCCGTATTGTCACAATAATCATTTTAATCACATATTTTTTCCCATTTTTTTTTTTTTTTTTTTATGAGCTCTCGATACAATCTCCGTGAGCCGTCATATTCACCGGTGCGTATGCTTACCATAACATTGTATCCAGTGGCGAAGCGAACTTAAAATAACTCGGAAGCAAATAGCTTTTTGAACAAACAAACATCCCTTAAAGATTTTCAACATTTAAATAGTATCCTTACAACCGGCTACAGATAAACATTCGAATGATGCGCACTTTTGTAGGGTACTCTATACGCTTAATTATTGCAATCAATTTCAAAATTTATTCAAAGAATACTATTTGAGAGGCGAGGGACACGTAAAATTGGGAAGCAACTGCTTCTAAAAAATATGGTTCGTTTCGCCACCGATTGTATCTCGAATAATAATAAGGGGAAAACATTTTTATGGAAGAACTCACCGTTGTGTCTTCTCGGATGTCGGACGCAAACGGTCTGGTCTGGATCACCACTGCCTGCATTGTGGCGATTGACTGGTGTCGAGGGCTGTGTTGTACGGCGGCGCGAACAGTAAAAATCAAAACAAAAAAAAAAAAAAAAAAACCGCGGAAATCGGTGCGACGAACGCGAAACGGTAAAAAAGAAAAGAAAACGCGGTGGCGATGACCCGCGGTTCAAAAACGACCGAGTGTAGTCCCGAAGGTGGTCAGAGCGTCGTCGTCGTCGTCGTCGTCGTCGCCGTGATCGTAACAAACGGTTCGCCGATAGTTCATGTTGCTCGCGCGACGTCCGGTCGGCGTTTGAGAGCGTAGTCGCCGAGCTCCGCAAACGTCTTTTCGACGCGGAAAAACCCGCTACCCGTTCCTCCGGCCGCGCGCACACTACCCCCTCCCCCCCCTACCCGCGAATGTACCGTTCGATCAAAAGGCCACCCCGGTTTCAAAATGTGAATTTTGAAACGGTTTGTGTAATATTATAACTTAACTGAATTCTAACACGTAAAACGAGATTTTGGAAAAAAAAAGGTTTATCTGTAATTATAATTTATAACGCGTTTCGTACGTAGGTAATAATTCATTATTTGTAACGTTGAAACGTGGCCTTATGTCTGTTTATTCTAATATAAAATTTTAAATAAATTATCCAAGCGAAAATGTTGTAAGCAATAATTATACATTAAAGAGATAATTGTAATAAAAATAAAGAAAACGGATTTTGGCAAACATTTGATGATCTGATCACAAAATGTATGAGATGAAACAACTAAATAGTTTAAAGTTAATGTTATCGTACTAAACCGTGTCTTCTAATTAGTAAATATTTATTAAAAACAAGCGACAAATCGCATAAGTAAAATATATTTGAGAATTTAGTTTAACTCTTTTAAAACCACTCGTCCATATCCTATATTACTTTAATAAAATGACTAAATATAATAATATAATGGGGTTTTCCGTGAACTAAATGATTTTTGTTGTGAATTAGGTACCTATTATTTAATGTGGTATTTTAGATTCTGAACGAAGTGAAGAAGCTAGTGTTTTTACAATGATGTTATATACTCGTCCAAAAGTTTCGATCAGTAACTTTTTGAAACCATATTTGCCTCTGGTTAGTATTTTGAGGCCCACAAAAAATTGAAGTTCTAAGAATTGGGTCATTGACCCTCTATAGAATTATAGTTACATTAAATTGTCATCCCTAGTGCATATAAGCTCGCAATACAGACTCTTTGATGGCATGTGTGTAAAATAGTAATTTATAAATAGCTTTCCTGCAGCAGTTGAGTTTTCACGTGACTTATAATTAATTTGGCTTTTAAAAATCGATGATATTTTCATCTGTCTAAAAACCCTGTATTTAATCAATGATTCCGTGAAACGGTATGTTAACAATATTAAAAATGAAGATTTGCAATTTTGAGGCTTCCTTATTATCTACATTGTAATATATTATTTCGTTTCGTATCACGTATAACTTTTTGTAGTTACAGTAAAAAAACCTTCCTCCGCCGCAGGACTGTTTATTTTGATAGATACCCGTGAGTAATTTGTTAGCGCACGCGTGCTCAAAAAGGGACACGAAGTTTACAGGAGTTAATAAGGACAGGGATTGACGAGAAAGGTTTGGTCGTATATATATATATAGGGTATAAAGGGAGGAAAGGGATAACGAGTGGGTTGAGCGGTCTACTCCTGGGTCTGCGTGTAAAACAAGCTGACCTCACGAGCCAAAGATCATTTCACAACCTTTTTCTTTAAATGTATATATATTATATATGTATAAACGGTCCATCCTTTCCTGTGAGCTCAAACTTCCCCTATAGGTTACCTTATCCCCGCATAGAGCGCAGCACTGTTATAACCGCACCGTAGCGTGTAACGAATTTAAGAGCTATCGTATAAATAAATTATATGCTCACGGCTAAAATGATATTATTATAATACTATTGTCCAACACAATTGACTCCGTATTCTAAACTCATGCTAACTACACGTCGTCATATTTAACAGACTTTCGGAGTATCTAATTTCATGTTTTGGTTGGGAAGTGAGCATCTTTTTATAATATTTTAGTATTGTCAAGGAAAAAAATGTATATAAAATGTATCAAATATTTCTGCTCTCTGCATTCGTCCGTCGTTTATCTCGCTATAATATGGGGGGGGGGATTAAAGTTGAAATCTACAAACATAATATTATGCCTCAAAATATATATAAAATATATATATATAATAATATTATTGCCATATAAACCATACGCACACATAATAATACGAACACTTAGGGTTTTGACGTCACTCATTTTGTCTGTACCGGATGTCACGACCCGCGCGAGATAATTATATTGTGTATGATGATGTTTTTTAGTCTATGAGTAAAATAATTAACGATGATATTCAACATTAACGCATTATACAAAATGGTTTTTTAATTTTATATATATATATTTTTTTTTTTTTAGACACAATATGATTAGCTGTTTTGTGAATCGGATATAATCGTTCTTTTGATATTTTATTATATAACTACCGTGGATTTTAAATCCATTGTCTGTGTTTGTATGGGTCTCGGAACTAGTAAACTAATAATACACACACAGACACATACGCACGCTCGGCCTATATGAATTTATGTTAAAATACTAAAAACAATGTCAATTAAAAGTATAGTAGAATATCTATACTAAAGTTTTAGAGTTGCTAAAATACCAACATCAATAAGGTGTAAATAATATTGTTTTCGAGTAATTTCATAGTTATTCATTCAGTTTATTTTTCATTTACATTTTCCATTAATTAATTATTATCGTACTAATTGTTTTTGTTACTTGCAATTTTAAAAAGCCGGACATACTTCGCACGATGGGTGTACTTCGCATGACCGGTGGTATTCTCTTGACGGGCGTATTAAATTTTAAAGAAACGATAAATCATTTCTTCAGTAAAACGATTCTGAACAAAGGAAATTAATAATATAAGAAAAAAAAATTTTTCGAAAAATGTCCAAAAA
>JAIPRM010001704.1:0-35615 GCA_025469315.1 Stegophylla sp. TES_Ste_2020
AAAAAATGACCTCTTTAAAGTACAATCTAGAGGCGAATCGGGTTTCAAAAAGTTATTGATCGAAACTTTTGGACAAGTATTTCTATACGAAAAGTTGTACACAGAAAAAATAAATAAATAAAAAAAAATAAAAAAATAAAAAATAAACATCATTGTAAAAACACTAGCTTCTTCATTTCGCTCAGAATCTAAAATACATTATTAGGTGTTTTATAATAAAAGTGCAAAAAAAAAAGTGATGAAATACAATTATTTTGAGGTGAAATCGAAAAACTTCCAAGTAATTTGGTATCGAGGAATTCATACGTCAGCATTTCACATCGAACCGATTTCATAGATCACAGATTTTTTATTCGGCGTTTTTAAATGGTTGAGGCATATTTCGTAGTTGGTGCACATAACTGTTGTGTTTTATAAGACGTAATTTAATAATTTGAATTATTTCATCACTTAATTTCAAAATTTTCAGTGAAGTACACACTATTTTTTTCGCGAATAACCTAAAAATAACCAAGTATAACTATTACTACTTGACAAGCCAAATATTAAAAATTAATTTCTTTAAATCAATCAAGTCACGTGAAAATTAAAACTGGTTTATGTTATTATTAATATATATTTTTTTTTTCTATCAGTGACTTCAAATTTATGATCCATATTAATGCACATTTTGCATTTTTTTTTTGTACACTGATATACATATTAACATTTTAACTTTGCATATTTACCACATATTTTGTGAATAAAATTCCCCTCTGTAAAGTTTTTACTCATACTTTTATCGAATTCCGTAACACGTAACACGTTTGCGCACCTACCTAAATTATTTGTTTAAATAGTCGTTTAAAGACACTCAAAGAATTAATTATAAATTATAAAATCGTTTCGGAGAATCTACAGAAAGTAAAATATGAATTTGTCACGTGTTTCTTATATTTCTGAATTTTTAAATTTACTATTTTTGTTTTTCAACACAATTTTTCGCTCTATTCAACGAAAGAAAAAAAATTGTAATTGTTAAGTAAATCTTTTTTAATCATTATTATTATTTATAACCGTGATTTTAACGTTTGTCAGCTAATATTTCTTTAATAATTTGTCTCATATAAAACACTACGAAATTGCTGTCGAGGCGTTGTCCAATCATTAGTCACTGTGCTGTAGTAACTCCGTCGATACAAAACTACTCTTAATTAGGGGGTAGGCACTGGATGACTTGCAAATTTCAAAATTAAACTTACAAATATTTGCAAACTATGGCAAATAAATCGGCACCGCGTTCTTGATTCTAGAACAGGGATGACAAATAGAATTTTTTTAATGTGCCAATTTATCGACCAATTAAAAAAAATTCAATTGTTCCACTAATTTAATTAAGCATACCATTATTAAAATCTTACACATCAAATAAATCGGGATAATTGTTAATTTTTATAAATTTTTCAATTCTTTTAAAATCATAAAATCTTTATGAAAACTGTACTCCAATAATACCAAGAATATTTGAAAATTCATGGATAAAATGTCAATATTTATTTATTCAAAAACATCCACTTCACATAACATTTTTTTCCAGTTTTGGCAAGTATAGAAAATTTCCTAATTTGACATCATTAATAAACATATTAATTTTAATTACAAAGTATTTTATTAATCCAAACTTGACTTTTATAATAAAACAGTAAGATATACGTCTTGTCATATTATTAATACCTAAATGTGCAATTAATAATAAATTCATTTATTGTATGTGGACAAATGAAAGTTTTTCGAGTGCCATAGAAAATCTCTTGCGTGTCGACCTTAGCACGCGTGCCACTTGTTTGCCATCCCTTTTCCAGAACAAGTACCTAAAAAAGGGCTTTCACATAACGTGACAAATACAAGTGAAAATTTGGCGCCAGTTTGAATGTCCTAAGTTCGAAAAGTCGACGATTCTACTATATGTTTAACTGTACAAATAATATATACGATTATATAGCGCACGTGCATTATAATTTTTTTTTTTTTTAATTTCGAAATATTCTACCCGTTTTATTTGTATAATAAATATACGTAAATTTATATAAGTTTATTACTTAATTAATAATAATTATGAGTAGGTAATAATTAGGTTTTTTTCTTCACGCCTTATACATTTTTTTCCGCATATTTTAACATTTATAATGCGCATATTTCAGCGCTTATGATCGTTTTTAAAAGAACATATCGTGTTGCGCTCATAGCGACCTTTTTTTTTTTTTTTTTTTTTACAGCTACGAGTCACGATCCCAGCCTGATTATTACTATTATTATTATTCAGTTCACGATTTTTTCTGTTTTTTTGTAGCATAATGCCACGCCTCGATGATAAAAGTCTCACGTCTCGGTGCGGCGGCGGCAGTAATCGACGAAAATTTGCAAATTTGTCATCGTGTTCGATGTGTATAAAAAAAGAGCGATAGGAGCGAATGAAAAAAAAAAAACACCGATTGATTTACACATCGTAGACGTGACTCCTAGGGGAGGGGATGGAGGGGAGGCTCCACCCAGAATTTCTCATAACGTCGTACGATAATAATTAAAATCGTTAACGCACACGTTCCGGAGAAATGCCGCCCACCCGCCGCCGCCGCCACGGTGGCCTATCCGAAAAAGAAATTCCCACGGTACTGGACGGTCGCAGACTCGCGCGTGGACCACGGCCGACGCCATTTTTTTCCACGGTAATATTTTTTTTCCTCGGGCCTCGATCGCTCGTGTTATACCGTTGTTGTTTTTTTCTTTCTATTATTTCAATATTCCTTTTCGTTGTTATTATTATTATTATTATTATTATTATTATTATTACTAGGCGACGAATCGAGCGATTTTCCCCGCACGCCTACGCGGCTCAAGAATATTTTCCGCCCTTTCGGTCTTATAAAGATTTATTTTTGTTTTTAAACCAAAAAAAATATACATACAAATGTCAGTAATTTTATCGCGTACATAGTAACACAATTCGTTTTCACATGCCGTATTCGATGCGTAGTGATTTATCTCTAAAAGATTTTTTCAGCACAGGGCTAAATACTTTTCACTCTAACCCCAATACTTATTTAACCCTCAACCCATCTAATATTCATTAAATAGTTAGTTCGTTTTTACTGTCGTCTTTAATTCATCCATATCGAATGGTTTATGATCGAACAAAATGCAATCGATTCAATCGAGTTTTCGGCCAACAGTCAACTCATTACAATAAGTTTCTCAACATTCTTCTTTTACGTATTTGCCTAAGCCCTAATAAATTGTTATCCTTGAAAATTTGCCAATCAGTAGTCCCTTAGGGTAAAAACATCCCTCCGGCGTTTGCGGTCTACAATACATATATGCCGATATGCAAATCTGTAGTAAACTCATATTAATTTATTCTAATTGTAACTGTATAATAAAATGTACTTACTATCAAACAATAATTTGATATTTATACATAAATTAATTATGAAGATAATGCTAGTACGTTTCTAAATACCATCCCGTTCGAACCAATACGAAATTACTAGAATTATACATCATTATTAAAATTAAAATAAATCAACATGACGATTAACACAAAATAATAATACGTACTAAACAACTTAGAGGATGTTTATGAAATACTAACGGGCGGTATATCGCATACGACAAGGATACCAAAATATTTTAGTACATTTAAAGCTACTTTTCACTCGAAAAATTACATTTACAGCACTTTATGAATTTAACCTAAATCTAAATTTACACACGACGTGTCTACGTACAGGCTCAGTGTATAATACTCGAGAACAAAATATGTATAAAAGGTTAAAATACAAATTGAATAGGATTATACTTTATTAAAAAAGTTTCTTTCGATTTTTAAGGCCAGTGAAAATTCGTCAATTACTTGTCTTGTGAAAGTCGATTCGACGCACGCGAAGGTCGACAACAAATTTGATATAAATTTATGCATTTTTTTTTTCTCGTTTTCTTTCTTTTCACACTCGTGGCAAGTTTTCACAAAATACCAATTTCGGGACAAAGAATTTTTCACCCCCAAATCGTTTCCACTCCGGCTCGTAGGAAAACCTGATGCCGCGTATTATTATTACTATTATTAGGGCCCGAATTTCAATGCGAAATGCATATTTTTTTGGGTAATCATAATGTGAAATGCTTTCCAACAACAAAATTTGTTTCACGTGACAGAGACCTCAAAACTAAAACTTTTATTTTGCATATTTCAAAATTTTTCAGTCTTTTTATTCGTTTTAATGCATATTTGAACATTAAATCTACAATTTTAATTTATAATATCTGTACATTAAACAAGTCCGCAATAATATAAATTTAGTTAATTAAAAACATTATTTTCCATGTTTTTCGGTTTTTTCCTTAATATGCCATAAAGTGTGAATCTGATCTTTACTTATGGTCACCTAGACTCGACAGACGGCAAATAGTGAAATAAATTAAAATATTAAAATGCATAGGGCCTTTTTTCAATACATTTTCGCTATAAAATTCATTTTTTAAGGGCATTTTCAAGGGAAAATACATTTTTGAAGTGCATTTGAATCCTGGCCCTAATTATTATTATTATTCAACGACCATCCATACACTAACATCTACTACACTGCGTGGTGGTGGTCAAGCAATAATAATACGTTGGCCGAGAGAAGAGGTTTGTAGGTGGGTAGGACGAACGATGGGCGAAAACACTCGGACAATACCGGAAAACTTTGCAGGCGTGTGCGATTCTCACGAAAGAGCGTTCGAAAACCGTTCGGGGAAAACTTTATCGATAATGACGAGAGCGTTTTCGGTATCACGTCACGTACAGCAGTGCCCTTCCCCATCCGCGGACACCGTGAAACGCCGCGACGTTAAATTATCTCCTAAAATCATATATATATATATAGGTACACGATAGGCCGATTTTAATGAAAGGTTTAATAAACGGATTACGCGTGCATTATAATAATATACACAGGTGGTATATATGAATATTATTATTATTATTATGTACGCCATATATATATAATAGTATATAATAATCGTCGTGATTCGTGAATATAATATATACGCGCGCACAAACCTGCATAGTAGTATGATAATCATTATTATTATTATTATTATTATTATTATTATTATCATCATACTCATAGTGACACAATAAGTATATACGGCCTACGTAATAATAATAATAATAACGTCGTTTGTACGTTTTTATCCGATATAAACTTTTTATGCCATTAGAATTTATAACGTCTGCAGTCAGGTCGTAGGAACGAAAAAAAAAAATGACTTTTTTTTTTTTTTGAAGTTTGTTAGGTTAGATATTGCCATTGGATATTTTAGATAATATACGCCATATCTTTTATCACTAATAATACCTATCAGTTATAATGATAATCATGAAACGCGAGCAAAAAAATAATAATAATAGGTAATAAAAATGCCAGTACGAGGAAAACGGAATTGGAAAACGATTTGCGTAAAACTGTTGTTCCCCCTTTTAGTTTCTGAACCAAGTGAAGAAGCTAGTGTTTTTACAAAGATGTTTATTTTTTTTTTTCTGTGTACAACATTTCGCATGGAAATACTTGTCCAAAAGTTTCGATCAATAACTTTTTGAAACCGAATTTGCCTCTAAGTTGTACTATAGAGAGGTCATTTTTTGAATTTCTCAATTCTTCAATTTCTTTTTTTTTTTGGAAAAACTACCCAAAATTTGACAAAAACGAAACCATCATTTTTTGATTCGAACTATATGAAAATTTAAACATAAATAGAAAATCATATAAGAAAGATTTTGGCGCAAGAAAATTTTGAAAATGTGAAAAAAGATTTTGGACATTTTTCTAACATTTTTTTTTCTCATTTATTTTTTATATTATTAACTTCCCTCGTTCAGAATCGTTTTATTGAAGAAATGATTTATCGTTTCTTTAAAATTCAATACACCCGTCAAGAGAACTCCACCCGTCATGCGAATTATGTCCGGCTTTTTTTTGTTCTTTTTCGAGACGCATTTTTCTACAACACGGTTTTAAATTTATATTCATTATTAATATTATGATGTCGAGATTATGCTTTTTAATTTTCTTCAATACAACACACGTTCTTACGCGGTGAATATACAATTCTATCAACCGTACAATATTATAATGGTATTATCTCGTAAATAAAATAAAACTTATACTTTTTACGTTGCACAATATTACGTACATTACCACAGCAGCCACATAATATATATGTTACACATCAATAATCTCACTAAATATAACCGTTTCGATATACAGTTGTTGTTTGACATACCTGTAACAAAAATAACATAACAAAACTTTACTATAAAATAAACGCGATAAAACTTAAATTGGTAAAATTTTTAGTGCACGACGAGCGCCTTTGCACTATCACTACGCTATTCATTCCTCGCGATCGACGAGTGGCTAGTACATATAATATATGATATGTTACGCGTATAAAAACTCTCGGGTGGGATATTTGCAAATTGTATTTAAGTCTATAACATTACCATAAATACGCCCATACCGAACACATTTACTATATCACTCGTGCGTGCGCGTGTGTACTCGTAAAAAAATAAACTCGGAACCACCCATTTTTCGACCCTTTTGGAAAATGAACTGCAGCCAAGTCGTCGTATATATATATATATATACGCGTTATAAGTATACAGAGAATATATGTATAAAAAACATTCCCAGGAAATCAATTGGACAGAGTGGAAAAGAGTATTAAAAAAAAAAAAAGTACACATTCCTACGCCGCTGC
Organism: Stegophylla sp. TES_Ste_2020; assembly: GCA_025469315.1. Lineage (NCBI taxonomy): Eukaryota > Metazoa > Arthropoda > Insecta > Hemiptera > Aphididae > Stegophylla > Stegophylla sp. TES_Ste_2020. The sequence goes on from JAIPRM010001704.1 coordinate 6,784, forward strand.
GGGATGTGGTGGTTCTTATGAATTTCAAATGAGAGAAATATGCATATTATATACAACAGCTAGCAGTCCTGCGGCCGAATGTGTGCGCGCGTTTCCCCACAGGAGTTTCACCACGTGGAGTTGACGAGAATCCGTCTGGCGACGCGACGTGTCCCTTTGCACACACCGGCCCCGTTGTCTTATAATAATATTTTTGTCATATTATTATAATATTCTCTACCTTTACCTATTGTATAAGCGCAGTCAGACATTTTTGTTCGGGTTAAGCGAAAATCATATCCACAAAAATTGCACTTGTACCACCACTTTGCCCCCTCCCATTACAATCCAAATTAGTATTTTTCACCGAAAATGTTTAGTTGTTGGCAGTGGCATGGCGAACTCAAAATTATTCAGAGGCCAAAATTTTTTATGACCACCCACCCACCCATCAAAAAAACCTCGAAGATAGCACAAAAAAAAAATCACTCCAATTTTTTCAATTATTTATAAATAATTTATTTAAATGTATATGTATATGAAATACATAATTAAGTAATTAAACCTAAGTATCTAAGTAAATGAGCATTTTAACATTTAAATTTAAAATCAACTTAAATTTAACCCAATTCTTTCATTTTTAAGCATTGATACAAATTTGTACATGTGCTTGCAGTGTTATTACATCAATCAGTTTGTAGTTCCTACTTACATATTTCGTGTAGCTAATTATTTGTTGCTGTATCTAATACTTACAAAATATAAGTTTGGACATCCACCCCCAAACTTTCCAAAAATCTCAAGAGGCAATCGCCTCTTAAATCAGCGTTCGCCACGCCCCTGGTTGTTGGGAATTTGCACACTAAATTTTCGGCTTCATCGCTTAGGGTATGTATATGCGATGATATAACCTGCGAACCCCCCTACCCCTACGATACGACGATACTATATAATTTCATACTATATTTTGCGAGACGATACTCACCCTAAATTCAACTCAGCCTTGAGGTCAAAATGCTATCATTGTTTGTACGTCGATTTAATATTTTAATTTTTAAGGAAGATAAATGCTATTTTGAAATTGATTTGTTTAACGTAATTATAGCTCTTATTTAAAAAACAATAATTATTATATCGTAGAAACCACGAAGTACAAATTAAGACACTGTTCTCATCTTTAAATTTGATCGAAGGCAAATTTTATTCAAATGTGAAAGCCAACACAAGACTGATTCTGCTAGACAAAAATATTCATAATGTACTCTACTCGGTAAGAAGTTGAAACACATGCGGATATCCATATGCGCTTCAAATACAGCTGCAACAGCCGCGTTTGTGTAATATAATATTTTATAGTATCGGGTGGATTTCATAGGAGACGAAAATGCCGAACACACGTGCCTTAATAAAACAACTGCGTTACCCTGTAAGGATCGGCGAGACAACAGGTTATTGTACATATTATTATTCAAGCTGGTGAGATACATTGGTCACACGTTATTCAGGAAACGATTGAAAACTTAAAACAAAATAAACATTTTCACATGATCCCCACAGCCATATTGTAGTAGATAATTACTCGTTTTTTTGGATATTTGTGAAAAAACTGCATCTTTGGAAATGTATAAGTGATGATTGATGAATAATTAAGGAATGCTAAATCAAAAGTTCATTGAAATTCTCTTGAAAAAATACTTTCGAGTGTGTAAAACTATTTTGAGGATTTTAGGAAAAAAAAACTAATAATTAATACGAGTTGGACCTCGGAATCTCACAGGCCATAGGACAAATATCTACATTATTTCAATCGTCAATCGCCTTATAGAAAACAAAGATCTCACTGCGCCAATAAACGAGTAAAACGAATATTGTTGTATTTATTATAATACGACTGTCCAACGGATTCGTGACATGTGAGAAGAGCTGTTGTTGTTCCTTCTCCTGCGCGTGTGACAGGACTTTTTCGTTTTTGGCACACGTGGCGCGCGCATATCATTATTATTACATGTACATAAAATACAATATAATATATACGGCTTTCACCCCTACAACATGTCTACAACACAGCACACAAGATACGTACTTCCTTTACAACACCACGTCACCGTGTATATATACGGTTCACCGGAGTGGACAAAATTGACGATATCGAAACAATATTATAAAACATATATACATACGTATAATATTATGAGTACGCTATAATACATATGTATAATATTGACATCCTACGACCGTGAGGGTACACATGCAATAGTAATAGAGCCTGTGGCAGTGGTGTTGTGACGACGTAAATATTTATTTCCTCAGAAGCAACGATATTAAAGAAGGGTGGATCACTGCTGAACATACACAAAACACAAAATACGAAAAAAAAAAAAAAATAGAATAAAAATCACAAAAAAAAAAAAAAAAAACGTTCTCGGAATATATTATAGGATTACATGGTATTAGGTGCACTACGTAAAGTTAGTTATGTTTGACGTTCAAGAACATAAAAAAAAAAAACAAAAAAAAACGATCGAAACAATAATAAGAGGCCTGAAAGTGACTTTTTTAATTTAAGTCACTTAGGTATGTCACTTATTATCCAAATTTTAAAATCATACAATATTCAAATTTGAAATTATTTGTTAATATTAAACGTCAATTTTTTTTTTTTTTTTTGATAACAGAAAAAATTTACATAATTAATCTAAGTTTCTAAGTCATCGTTGCTTAAAATACCTAAAAATATTTTTAATAACAGTAACGTGTAAACATTTTTTTAAATCGCCATAGTCTTGCGATTTTAGGAGAGTAGTCTGCAATTCGAAGCATCAAATTCATTCAACATCGCTCACGTCGAATTCGTTACGAAACATAATCACACACACACACACACACACACACACACACACACACACACACACACACACAATAACAACCCACCAATGCGTAATAATAATAATAATGTTATAAACGTCCGTTGACCGCCGCCGCCGCCGCCGCCGCCACCGTAATGTGCAGCCTCGAACGAGAGACTTTCACCCGCACGAATCGCACTCAAACAATACACGAACGCGTATTGAAATTATTACAAAGTGCGCATGCGTGCGCGCGAGTCAAGTGGTAGTCCAAAACACGAACGAAGCTGTGCATAGTAGTAGTAGTAATAGTAGTGTATAAATTTAATTGAAAAACGGTTTTGGTGAGAACGTTTTGGTCGCAATGTTATCGGAAACACAGTCGACTGTCGAAAAACATTGAACACGTCATTTTTTTCACACGGATATTGCAACAATTATGTGTGTTGGTTCAAAAATTAATTATACAATTTTTTCAAACGTCTAATTGAAAACGAACTGCAGCACAAAATTAACAACGAATCGGAATCTCGAAAACTTGAAAGCGAAAAAAAAAAAATTAACCACTTGCAAGACACTGTGACTAAACAGAAAAAAAAAAATTACAGCATCACTGACAAACCCAATTGAACTGACTGATCTACGGTATAATATTATATTATGGTAAATTGACGTGCAAGCACATGGTAATTCATCTAATATTTGACAGTTGAAATGTTTAAATTAATATTATATACTAATAACAGTTATAACTTATCAACATACAGTACCTAATTAAGATAGTGATGCATCGTTTATAAATTAAAAATTAGTATTATTCGTTTTATCGATATGGATACAAGTTATATCCTTAATATACTGTATTATATTATTATGTAGATAGGATACACGATTTTTTAATAAAAATTCTCGCTTTCAATATGTCGAAATATCACGTGGTAGATACATATTATATTGAACTGAACCTGTATATTTGTATACGACGATATTTCGTGTTTAATAACAGCAACAACAAACAAAATGGATCAAAAATAATATAGTAGAGTGTACATAAAATGTTAAAAAATATTGCTGAAGAACGTTGACGTGAACAAACAATTAATATTTTCCAACGAAAACGTTACAGACGAAATATTATAAAAATAATAATATTTAACGTCTCGACAAGGGACTAAGGAATTTTTTGCTTACGAGTAAAACGAAATTTGTGGCTCTTTCATTTTCTTAAGTAGTTTTCTACCATATTTTTTTTTTTTTTTTTTTACTAAAATAAAAAATATATACATAAATATTTGTGAATATTAAATATCGAAATATCTTAAAATATTTACTTTTCACTCGTTTCGAAAAATCAATTTAATGCTTTTACCTATCTAAATTTATTTTCAAATGCACGTTTACACTGTAGCTAGGCTAAAATGTAATAATCAAACATTAAAAATGTATGAAACGTAGCTGGGCTATGAAACGTCAAAAAACACGAACGAAATAGAATAATATTATTAAAAAAGTTTCATTTTCGGCACTTTACGCAATAATAATCAACGAAAATTAAAATTATCATAAATTTTTCATTTTTTTTTTTCATATTATTTTTAGTGCGAATAAAGAATTTTTTGATATATTTGAGAATATGGATTTACGGAAAATAAATCTAGGCCACCAATAACTGACACCAACTCAATTGGGATCAGTGATCACATAATATAATATTATGATCTCAATAACCAGGTTAAACGACTATTATTTAATGGCGTATCTAATTTGTTCACAAATTACTTATAACTGTATAACTCTTAGCTATTTCTTGATAAAATCCATTCAACGTTACTCCCACTCCGTCTGAAATCCACCTACTTTCCACAAATTGCCACCCCCCCAAAACAATGCGCAAATTAATAGAATATGTTCTTCTCGTAATAAAATTTAAAATTATGATTTTAATAATTTTGTTAATTTATCTCTTTATCTTTGTACAAATAATTTACATAACTGTTATTATGAATTTACATATTATATTATTATATAATGTGCGGCTATTAAATATAGGCAAAACGAACTTTTTTTTTCAAAAAATAACGATGTAAGTGACGAATTTTCGGTTATTTTTGTGAAATCAGTATAATACACGCACAACGTAACAGCTCTGCGGGAAAATAACGACCACGACCATCGACGAATAGCACTCAAACGGTCACCGCAGCCTCCGAAAACAATGGACCTCCGATGATAGGAACAACATTCACGCTCTAATGATATACCGTTTGTACCGACCGCGGTGGCACGTAGACGAAAAAAGCGAAAAGAAATGAAAAAGAAAAGCACCCATTCAGACAATCATACCGGCCGTTTTTAAGGGGTCCTATACTTCTATAGAATAATTTTTAATAAGTTATTTGAAAAACTTAAAATTATTATTAAAACATAAAACTATTATTAAAAAAATGCGTTTTGATAAAATAAAATAAATAAAAGAAATACAGTGCCGCACAGCGGACTGAAAAGTAAATTAGCTTGAATAAACAATTACCTCTTAAACTTTGTTACTCATTGCATTCTGTAATTATTGTCCAAACAACGTGTTTAAAAGTTATATTTAGACCATATTTTGAATCAGTTTAATAATTTTTATATCAAAATGTAAATTTTATAACTATGAACAGCAAGACTCGGGAACTATCTTATCAAAAATAATATAAACGACAATTTTTTTAAACCCCTAGATGGTACAGAGACCATTTTTAAAAATTCTCAATTGTTTTCTCAAAATTTGGGAAAAACTACCTAAAATTTGGTAAAAGAGACTCAGAAACAAAATTTTTTTTTGAACCCAAACTTTATGGAAATTTAAACATAGATAGACAATAATGTGAGAAATATTTTGTCACAAAACAATTTTGAAAATGTGAAAAAATAAGGGGATTTTTTTCTCGTCATTTTTTTTATTTTTAGCAAAATTATATATTTTTTTCATTTATTGAGCAAAAAAAAATAAAGTAAAATAAAATATAGACAAAAAAGCCAGATATATACTTCGCCCCATGGGTAATTTACACACCTCGGATCAAATACTCTTGGTTGGTGTGTTGAAAATGACGACTTATTGTTCTTTATTTTATCAACATATTACTATGCTCAGAATCGTATTATTGAATAAATGATTTATCGTATTTTTTAAAATTCAACACACCCACCAAGAGTGTTTGACCAGAGGAGCGAAGATGGTGCGAGATGTGTCAGGCCTCCTTGTCTACAATTTACGTGTATCTTTGCTTTACTTTAGATTACTTTTTTTCCTTTTACTGGGTATCCTAACGCGGATAACCTTAGCCATATAAGTAATAAATTATAATAATAATAATGTAAAATATTAATAAAATACAACTAGTGTGGATTTATCTCGATTTTTAAAAACATAAATTGTGCAAAGCAATTTTCATTTCAGCCTGCAACTGTACGCAACCGTACGAAAAACGTGCGTCGTCGTTGGCCGAGATGAGGCTCGCAGCTACCACTGCAGCCACTGTAGCCTCCGATCACAATGGACCTCGTGCACAATGTTTAAGTGCACGCGGACGACACTATTTGCACCGACTGCGGCGGCGACACGTTCTGAAAACGAGCCGTCGAAAAAAAAATCGAAAAGAAAGGGAAAAAAAAACTATTGTCGTATTATAACACTCGACGAGTGCAAACCTATACGGCGGCGGCGGACACAATATGCGATATTTTATTCTTCCGCACGTCTGTGGCGAACAACGACGGCCGGTTTCCGTTCACGCATCATTGTAACACACGCACCAAACTATTATTATTATTATTATTATTATTATTATTATTATTACATTATGCGTACGAGTGTACTTTCCGTAAAATTCGACGACACAGCCAAAAGATATAATAGAAACTACATTGCCGAGTGTAGTTCTCCGTGTATATAATATTATAATATAAACGTTTGAAGCCACCGCGTATCCGTATCCGTTATTACTACGAGTAGAGAAGGACCATCGTTACGGTAGAGAAACGTCTGTTTTTGTATAGAGATAAAATCTCAGGAGTTCTAAAAATTATTAAACTCGAATAGAGTGCTGTTTCACACCTACAATATATCCACCACGAGTATTCCAAAATGATGTTTTCACACCACCACAATGAAATACAAAAACCGTATTCTTTGACACGTTTTCACTTCTAAGATTTTTCTCGCGCAACAGACTACAACAGTATACTGCAGATTGTTAGATTCCCTGTGTGTTGGAGACGTTTGAAGTCACCACCACACGGCCATTAGTAGAAGGACCATCGTTACTGCGCCAGTATACGCGAGATATAATCTCGGGGTGTTAAAATTATATACAACTCGGGCGACTGACTCACACCTACATTATCTTCTCCGAGTGTTCGACCAAAAAGGTGTGAATTTAAAATGCCCAACCACGTATTCCTTGACAAGCAATCACTTTTAATTTTTTTTAACTGCCATAAATTACTCTGTATAATATTATAATCGTAATAGTGAAAACACGTGTTTCAATGGTATAAACTGGAATCTATGATATAATAATATATAATTAATTTTAATCCCGTTTCAAAAGATTACATCGCATTTAGTCCAATATAGCATAGCTACATCCATAGGGTATATATATAATATGATATGATATGATATGATACCATATATATATGATCTAAGGAAAAACCATTAATTTTTATTCGAAGGTTTATATACGAAAAAATGGTAATTCCAATAGTTATTCATTAATTTATTGTTAAGCTCAAAGGTGCTAATTTCAAATCTGAAATGGCTGTAAAACTCCAAAGCACCCTAATTGCACCACCGGGTAATTATTCGTATCTTATCAAGTCGTAATTTATCCATGATCGCGATGTCGATCACGATCGTTGTAGATCTTAAATCTAGAATCAAAACTTATTAGCCTTTTTTCGTCAATAAAAATTAATATACACATATATATATATACACCCGTAATCACTTTGACATCAATGAAATATTTTAAACGTTTCAAATACTAAATCGTACACACGAATACAAATTATGGAGCGATTTTTTTTTTACCTATTCGATATGGCGAATAATGAATTTACGCGCCACGTCATGTATCACACGAATTACAGGCAATCGAGTAGTACGTAGTTTATTCGCTAAGCTTTGCGGGTCTTCATTATATCGGTGAGAAGCGATCATCACGTACCCGTGATATAGAGCGATAATTTTCGTGGCTTTAACTATAGATTCGTTTTTTTTCTCCTTCACTTCTCTATACAAACATCCCTAATCACTTCAATCGTCTTCACTTCAACTCGAGCACCAGCTCTTGAATTCGTATTGTACCACACGTGGATGAGGCAATTCCGGTCGTTATTCGTACGCGGATCCTCGACGTACTAACGTAATTCAATTTTTTTTTTTTTTTTTTTGTTTCTTAAGAACTTCTAACGCCATAGTTTTTTTAAAAACTTAACGATGATCTATGATTCACGTATTTCTAAGCGATTTACACCCAAACAGATCTATTCGAGCATAGGGTGATGCTATATCAAGACATACACAATGATACTGGAAAACAATACGAAGACATAACTGTCGACTTAACCCTTGTTGGTAATTCTAAAAGTTTTTTTTTTATAAATTCTTTAAAGACATTTAGGTCATCATACTCCAGGCCTTAGATACAACACTAAAATAAAGTAGTAATACTAAAACAATAAAAATATTTTAATACAATTAAATAAATTGAAAATATCTCGGATTTAAATCAGATTTATTTGCAAATTATGAAAATAAATAAATAATTATTCCGAAACAGTGGTATATTAATGCGAAACAAAAAATCCTCGACGAGACGAGTTATGACTCGTGACGAACAACAACAACAATAAACGCGGTTGATGTAAATGTGTGTGTGACGCGCGTTTGTCGAGGAAATGAAACGGCCGTTATGCTCGCGATAACAAAAGATTATATTATTATATAAAGAGATTGCAGCATCTCTTCGCGTATTGTCAGGCGCGAAAAAAAAAAAGTCGTTTGCGAAAGAGATTTTTTCCGCGTTATTCTACCTACGGGGCCCTTGACGAGAGTATACTCGCGGAAAACACCGCGTTGGCTGAAAATTCGTTTGGTCGTAACGAATTTCTGTATTATTATTATTATTATTATTATATTTAAAGCGTGTTGAGTGTGTATAACACTCTTGGTAAGATGCAGACGGAGCCCGAGGGCCGCCAACACACCGCGGTGGTTCTCACACGGCAGCAACACAACGCAACCCGCGAAATTAATTTATGCGCCGCACGACGATGACTTTTATTGTTTCAAATTAAAACTCTCAAAACGCCACTATTATTGTTGTTGTTGTTATTATTATTATTATTATTATTATTATTATTATTATTATTATTATTATTACGTGAAATATCAACAAGACGTCGTGTTTTGTTACACATACACTTTAAAGCAGTCTCACGAGATTAGATTTATTTCGACTTACCGAGAGATACCCGCAGCAGACGCCGCCGTCTGTCTACGTTTTATAAGACGACTTAGAAACCGCGCGGAAAGTTTTTAACGCGGATTTTTCGACCGATTGAAAATGTCAACGGTCAAACTCGACTGCGTTCGTGACGAATTCGTTCTAATCCGAACGATAAAACGAAAAAAAAAATCTTTAGACCATATAGAGAATCGGAAAATGACGACGCGAAAAAGTATGAAAACGAAACTCGAGCCAGTATAAAATATGGTTACATCGAATTTGATGAGAGCACGTTCGTTCTTAAACTCTAGTCTCGACAAAAATAACTTACCGGAAAAGAAAGGACATATTATTTTGACATATTCTTTAAATAGCGTTCAGTTTGGATCAAAAAAATGATAGTTTCCGAGTCATTTTTGTCAAATAATAATAATAATGATAGTTGAGAAATTCAAAAAGTAATCTTTCTAAAGTACCAACTAAAGGCGAATCCGGTTTCAAAAATATGCTGTTCCGAGACTTTTGGATAAATATTTCTATACGAAAAAACGTTTACAGGAAAAAAAAAGAAATACCATTGTAAAAACGATAGCTTCTTCACTTCGATCCAGAATCTAAAATATTTTAAAGGAAATTAACGTATTAAAACATTTTGTTTTCAAGGAAAAATAAATTTATTTTGCTACTGAAATATAGCTAATATTTCTTGGATTTAGTTACGAGTACTTTCTTAAACACCTACCTCTGAAATATATTTTTGCGTGCGCATTTGTTTTCGGCAGGTTCCACCTGTGATAATGACAGCGGTAAAAATGTTGAAAAATGATTTTCATGTGCGATTTCTAAATATAAAAGGTTAACTTACGTCCAAACGATTTTTCCTCTGCAGATACTATGAGAATTTGGCGTACGAAAATAAAATACATTTTATTTGTAAGAAGGAAGGCAAAAAGAACACATTATTATTTTTGAAAAAGAAAACTACTAAGGGTAAGACACCCCGGAGAGCCACCAACCACCTAGTTTTACGCCTATGTGACGTGTCGTAAAACGTGGCCCACATAACACGTCGGAGAAGGTTTTGATAGTAATAATAATAAATATACTCTTATAATAATAATAATAATAATAACTGCGATACTACTACCCCCCAACACTTACGAAAACCGATAACGTTTTGCCGCGCAACCCGAGTTTTTCACCGACCGTTTTCTCTCTTTCGGAAATTCGTTTATTATACACTTTGCGTGCGTATATATAGAAATGTTTGTCGGACGACGGGCACGAACGAACGGTGACAAATGCATTTCCGAGAAAACTGTCTGACCGCACCGAAATGGGTATAGTATATAAATTATATACCTCTACGTAGTCGTGGTACAATACAATACAGTTGTCGTATAAAATCCTACTCGTGGTATTTCCCTCACCACCTCACCCCACCCCCCCCCCGCCTCAAACGCTTTAATCCACGATTTATTAAAACGGCCATAAAATACAATTTCATCGTAGATCGTTACGTTTGCGTTTCCGAGTCGAAAAAGTCGAACGGCACGCAATGCAAAACTTAACGACACTTTTATAAAGAAATCTGTTCCTATATAATATTACTGTAGGTGATATCGTTGGCGATCTTTAGAGGTCATTTTTGGTTGGTTTCAATTGTATAAATTACAACTGATGTGTTCTTCTATTTATATTTCCTTCGTTTTACACGAAAATAATACGTTCTACGCCTTACTCTACTGAATTTTTACCATAAAAATTTCGATTAACCGACCCGACACATCTACGCACGCGCGTCGTACTGCAAATTAAAGTCAATTAAGACTTTTTCATCCGTCATTCTTCTACATACGTCAGACTGAACGAGAACATTAATTATTATTATTTTACTTCACCATACTTTGTTCAAACAATAAATTTCATCAAATATAATTTTGTTTCAATTTCGTTAATGAAAATACATTTTCAAACTACCCCTATAAGTTAAACACTAGACATCACACACACACACACACACTAATTAAGCGCTTAACGTAATAATTTAAACAAACAACGACTCTCTACTATTCACACCCTAAATTTACTAAATGGTACACGTTCACAATAACATAATTATATTATAACTCTTGTGACATTATTTATTTTGGGTACACCAGCTATGTCTCTTTTTTTTTTTTTTTTGTATCATTATTGTTTTTTAAATTCTTAACTAGACACAATAAAATTCTACACAATGATATTATATTGTCAAACTGTAAATAATATAATATGTACCTAATTAATTCATATAACAATTTAAGTATTATTTCTCACGATTAAAATCTAATCCACGACATTTTTGTGACCTAGAATATTACAAGTCGCATTGCGTTTGTATACGTTCCAAAATATAAATCGTGTTTGTTGACATATTTTCTTTCTTCGCAATAAAACGTACAATTTCTTTTAAACGTGCAGTGTTTGATGGGGGGGGAGGGGAAAAAAAAGCTGAAAGATATTATTGATTTTTACGAAAAACTCCCGACTAAATATTATTATCCAAACAGATTTCCTGGTGAATAAATAACACTGTCACAGGTCGTGTATAATCGCAGATGAAAGTCAGAACAAAATATGATAAATTTATATCGATTAAAACCCGGCGTTTGCCGTTTACGCATCATTTAGGCCTCAGGTCGAAAATTGATACGTAAAAGTTTGATTTCAAACACAAATCGTTTGCGCATCGCTCGTTCCTACAATATAACAGGTAATACGTTTTAATTAAATCAAATAAACGTTAAAATATCAATATTAACAGTTTATATCAGTACAACTTGGAGAAATATACTATGTTGAAATTATTATTACCAATAAAATTTTAAACATAGTTTTTGATTACTCGAGAGATTATCGTTATCAAATAATTAATCACATTTTTGTAATATGTCCTGTAAATTAACAGCCATTTTTTTTTTTAATTTTAATATTTTTAAATATTCATAATTATTGTACGGGTTTTGGATAAATTATTTGTTATACTGCAACTACAATTACATAGTACAAAGGTTCCCAAACTAATTTTGGTATGACCCATTTCGGTTACTTTTTCAATTTTGACGACCCACAACAATTATCAAATGATCATTCATTTATTTATTACAAAAAATGTATAATAAATATTTAAAATTATATAGGTAAGTACACATACGATTAAATGAATATTAAAAAAAAAAATGAGTATATTAAATGTCTGACATATTTCTCCCCATGGAGATCTTCGCTCTTAATAAAATATTTTCACAAAAATACTTTTGGGTCACGACCCACAGTTTGGAAACTTCTGACAACAATGCACACACCTAAAAAATGTAACTTTTAAGAATAATGATGCACTGATGCTGATACTTCTTACGACCTTAAAACCAGAGTTTGAAATTAATAAAAATCATTAAAAAAAAAAAAAATTTTAAAGTAAAATTCAAAATTCAACAATAACCTACAGAATCAATAGAGTGAGTACTTAGTGAGTAGTGACTACCGATATATTTTTTTATATTTAATTGACAATAAAATTATGAATTTAACTTACACGATTTTCTATTTAATAAAGAATTTTTCGAACAAAATGATTTAATCGTGTAATTTATTCCTTTTTGTTAACATAAATATCACGTAACAATATGAATACATTAAAATCGATCTATTATTTTTGAATTTAAATCGGAAAAACTAATATCGGCACTTAAAATTTATATCGAACTCAAGCCCCTATTGAAAAAGTCTGCTAATATATTTTCAATTCTCCACGCGGTTGCATTTTATAGTAATATAATAATATCATGTTTTAACCGAGGTTTTAACCATTTTGTATAACAGTCACATTTTTATTCAAAATATAATTTTTTTTTATTATTATGATGACTTTAAATAATCTAACCGAAAACGAAATACCTAATATTATACCATTATATAGTATATAGTACAATGTGTATACCGCGACGCGTGAATATACGTGATAATATTAATGCGCGTATACGAGGAGACTTGATTGTGCGCTGTGATAAATTCAATCTCGACGAGAACGATTTACCTGCAAAGCTCGCGTTCCTGCCTCGGAAAAAATAAAAATAAAATAATAATAATAATAATTTGTTTTTTCTACATTATAAGTACGTCACAATATACCGGGGGAAAAACGGAACACGACAACTCACCCTGCACACAATAATAATAATATTATTGGAAACACAATATAATAATATTCTCTTACATCTCTAGCACATCGTTTAAAGTCATATATATATATATATATATGTAGATTTCCTTCACACAATTGAATACATTTTATGGCTAATATACACTCGACAGTTTTCCCACATTTTTCCGTCAAGCCCATTACTACTAATACGACGACGGGTGCTGTGTTATCGCGTGCAGACACGACGACGATGACAACGCGGTATATGTGTATATATATATTTATACAATATTATATATATATATATAATACAAGTGCAGTAAGGTTCGACTAAAAGTTGAAACTCATTTTGCACCGTGTTGTCAACACACTCGGCGACGACGGCGGAGTCTGTGGATGACATTCGATTCCCTTTGAACGTACGCGTTCGTTCTCCTCTCACGCGTCTCCTCCCCCGGGCTTCTTTTTTCTTTTTCTTTTTCTTTTTTCCCCGCCGCGCTGTCTGTAATTTCTTCTAGAACGCCATTACTTTTCACGCTTCCGGACCGTTGTGTGTCTACTTATCATTGTGTGTATATATTTCATTATACTTTACGCCAAGTTTTTCATTACTCTCTCTCTCTCTCTCTCTCTCTCTGTCTCCTACTCACCTCCATTCCACACCCTTCGCCACCGGGTGTCGAAGGAAAAAACCGCACGACGCCGCCACCGAAAATACTATATTATAACTACTGCAGTCGGTGTGTGATAAGAGAGTCGAGAGACGACGACGACGACAAGTCGACCAGAAGAGGAGAGTCGTAAAAAAAAAAAAAAAACTAAAAAACTAATTTAGGAGAAACTTAAAAAAGTATATAGATAATACGACGCACGCGGAGGAGACACGACCATTGATGCGGCAGTAATTTGTATAATTTATTTTTTTCCCCAGATACACGTCAAAGTATAATATTATAAATTATTATACAGCCGTAAGCTTCCGATATTACCATTAAAATACATTATTTTATAGTTGACGCTTATCTGACACTGTTTCGTCGTTATAATTTAGTCATGTACTGCGTCGGATAATAACTGATAATGCGACGTTCAAAAGCAAATCGTTTTTTTTTTTTTTTTACACAAGACGAACGAAATTATACACACACAATCGTACTACTATATTTTATGAGCGTTCAAGGACAGTATTAATTAATTGATGAAAAAGATCGCGATAAACAGTCAACAGAAACTGATCAAAACGATCGTTTATAATAGTACGTAGACATACGAAATGATGAATCGAATATTATACACTGCAGCAGTGTATTATATTATTATTCGGACGGTCAAATTTAATAGATATGTTTATTTTGCGCAACGAAAACCGCCGCCGCCGCCGCCCCGGGTTTGGAAATGATATTTTATCCGCGAAGAATACATCGTCGTCGTCATTTGATTAATGACATTTGTGTTTGCTATAATATAATGACTATAAACAGCGTGTTTTAATAGGTTATTATTATAATAATGTTAAACAAATAACGACGTAGCAGAGGTCTATTCACAATCGAAGTAAAATAGAAATTATAATATGCCAAGCCGCGGACGGGGATTAATGAATTACAACAAATCGCGTTCTATACGAAGATAAACGCGTACAAAATAATATCAGACAAATCCGACAGACATGGCGTTTTTACGACGAAAATCTCGGTTCCGATAATTAAATTATCAAGCGTCGTCGTCGACGTAACAATGAAAAGCAGTTCAACTGACAATAACAGTTTCCTGTGATATTCCATCTGTTACACAATTTCACTACACCTACACTAGGTAATATGTATGTACCACCAGCAGTCTTGAATAGAACGAGTGATTGATTGTACGTATTTAGATTCAAATGGTAATCAAGTTGTCAGAACTCAAAACGTGATAGACATTTAATTGGTATTTATTGTTTTAACTTTCCCCTGGTAGGTACTACAATTATCGGAGACTCGACCCAGGACTTTTTATTGAACGGCACCACTCTGTTAATCATAAATTCACTAATGTTCGAACCATTTATCAAGTTTCCAAACGTGAACCAGCGTGTTTATTGAAAACGAATTCGATAATTTATCAGAAAAATGATAGATCTTCAATCGTGTTACACAGAGTCTGAAAACGTGAAATTATTTATTCAAAAGTGAATAATAAAAAACTTTTACCAACACTTATTTAATGACGTATAAAAAAATAATTAGTTAAATGTTTTTATTATCATCTCTTTGATTCGTAACACCGAAAAGACAAAATACGAAATTCAAAATTTACGTATCCGTGATATTTTTTTAATTAAAAATCGTTGCCTTATAATATTAAACCATTGATAATGATCTTTTAATTTTCTACTCTGAATAATTCAAAATATGGATAAAAGTTTGTTGAAATTTGTTTGACACCAATTACAGATAATGATATACGTTAAAAAAAAAAACTACAGGTTTTACTGTTATTAATACGCGTTTATACCTGGGTCCATTGTGTACGCGTTGTATAATAACTTAATACCCCTGAATCGTGAGTCAAAAATAATAATAATAATAAAAAAAAAACATACCATGTAACTAAACATAAATTAATGTTAACAAATAATAGTTATCTGTAGAATAAAAACGAATACATAGACATTATTAAATAATAGAGTACCGTTTGTAATAGCCCACATGCCTACATGCGGATGCACCACCAGTAACTACTATTCACATTGTCTGATCTCATAATACTAAACAAATAAACAAAGAATGAGTTTCCATGAAGAATTAAAAAAATTTTATTACGATAAAATTACTGGGGTGAGATTAACCGAATAATAATTAGTAAAAATATGTTATAATTATTATTTTAACTCTACAAAACAAATATTTTTAACGCCATTAGGAACAGAGTTTCAAATCATATAAACATCAAAATAATTTTATTTTTACTTGTATTTGTCTTTAGTGCCAAACCACAATGATAAATCGATAAATTTTTAAGGAGAAAAGTCTCCAATAAAACTTCCTCAAGGGAAATTTAATATTATGTAAGATGCCTGTCCTGCCTTTAATGTTTTGGTAAAATGTAAGGATAAAAAAGCCGGACATACTTCGCACGATGGGTGTACATCGCACGACGGGTGGTATTCTCTTGACAAGCGTATTCAATTTTAAAGAAACGATAAATCATTTCTTCAGTAAAACGATTCTGAACGAAGAAAGTTAATAATATAAGAAAAAATAAATTTTCGAAAAATGTCCAAAATTTTTTTTCACATTTTCAAAATTTTCTTGCGCTAAAATCTTTTTTATAGGATTTTCTATCTATGTTTAAATTTTCATAAAATTCGGATCAAGAAATGATGGTTTCCGAGTCATTTTTGTCAAATTTTGGGTAGTTTTTTTCCAAAAAAAAAAAAAATTGAAGAATTGAGAAATTCAAAAAATGACCTCTCTAAAGTACATCTAGAGGCATATCCGGTTTCAAAAAGTTATTGATCGAAACTTTTGGACAAGTATTTCTATATGAAAAGTTGTACACGGAAAAAAAATAAATAAATAAACATCATTGTAAAAACACTAGCTTCTTCACTTCGCTCAGAATCTAAAAATTTTATAGGTATACAGTGATCATGGCAAGATACTGAAAAGTTAATGTTAAGTCTCTAATGTATATAAGTATAACTGAATAAAATTTAAATAATACAACACATTTTATAAATTCATATACATATTATAATTGTGTATACACGGTTGTAACAATTGTTACTGGACCCATATATAAATATATGTCTACCATGATGACAATATAAAATAATAATGACAGGTAAATAATATTTACCTACCAAACATATTCTTGGAACAACAATCTTTCTGCGATTAAAACGATATATAGGACACATAAACGGATTTACCACTCGAGCTGATGTTGACTTTATCGAAAGAGAATTGAAAACGTGATTGAAATAAAAATGTACGTTGACAAAATGTGTACGTTTAATCGAAAGAAGATTGTAGCGCCGCTGCAGGCTTATATCCCGGGACCGCGTCGTTTTCGTCGACGAGATTTTCGGGAAAAACGAATTAAAATTAGAAAGACGAAATCAATAAACCAAAAAGCGGGGCGATATCGCAGACGATAGCAACAAGACGCTTTTCGATTGTGTAATATAATTATTCTGCTCTTTATTTTTCACAAAACCGCGTAAGTGAACGCGCGCACGTACTGCACAATGCATACACTGCACGTTTATCAGTTTATAATCGCGCGCACTTACCGCCGCCTCGCTCGGCGAGAAAAACACGAAGGTAATTTCGTTGACAGTTTTGGTTTTTATGTTTTTTTCTTTTTTTTCGTCTCCTGCGTCTTTATCAACGTCACGTAAAAAGACCATTTGGTGCGTCGCGGCGAATAACACGCGTAAAACGCGATACGATCAGATTTTTATTGTTTGGCTTTTTTTTTTTTTTTTGGTTTTGCTCCGACCGGATAAATAAAAAGAGACTCGAGAAAATCCGACGACATTATGTGCGTTAACTATACGCATTTTTGTCAGACTGCTCGGTCGCGAAACCGTCATCGCGATTATTATTATTATTATTATTATTATTATTATACCAGATACCTATCTCTGGATTAACAGAGAAAAACTGCAGACACGCCGCCGTCACCACTACCACCACCGTATGTTTTCACGTCTACCGCGGTCGCCCGGCTGCGTCGTTCCCGTTACATACGTAGTACCTGCATCAATTTAGTCGCGCGCGCGGATATAGTTCGTCGTCGTACACCTCAGCAGCAGCTACCTCGGCTATACGGATACGTATTCATAAGTATATAATATATAGGCCTATATATGTAGACAGAGCGGTAACGGTAAAGCGCTCACGTCCACAAACACGAGCCATTAAACCAGTTAAAGGAGCGCGCACTCGAGGCGGTGTGTACATAATATAACGACATAAATCCCCCGGCGGCGGCCCCGAACAGGTGTGTTTAAACCGTTTTATTTTATACGCCGGAGGTGGTGGGAAAACGGCGCGCGGAAAAATCGAGTTTGGTAAAAAAAAAAATAACGACGAAAAATAAAACCTAGTCTCGGCAATAATTCTTTGCCGATGTTTATCACCCACCCACGCACGTCGGCGCCGACTATACACACTTTGACGTATAAAAAAAAAAAAAAAAAAGAAGAGCGCAGCGACGGCGGGGGGATGCCAAACGCCAGGATTTGGCGAGCACAAAGCGCCGAGCACCGATCGAATGCAAAATGCGCGAAATGACAACAATAGGGCGAATTTTCGAGAGAGCCACAAATCAAACCTCATCCCTCCGCGTCCCCCCGCGACGAATAAAAAAATATATACACACACACACACACACATATATATATATGTATTTTTAACCGTAAAATATTCACGGGACGAGGAGGTCTATTTAAAGCCCAAAAGTACATATATATATATATATTATGTATATAGGAGGGGCTAAGTATATAGTCGTTAAGTTTGAGCACTCCAAACAAAACTTTCTCTTTTTTCTGTTGCGGCATCAGTGGATGTGAACACACACACAATATTATAATAATAATATGCTACAACCCGCTTAACACCGAACCCCCAAAAAAAAAATAATGGTAGTTTTTGACGTAGGAAAATATGCAGTATAATCGTGACCGTGTTTATTCGTAAGCGAGAATATCGAACGATATCCGCGAGTCATTAACTGTGTGCGTAAACATTCTTTTATCCAGCTCAACCCAGTCGGTTTGATTTGGCCTTTTCCATAACAATCCCCGTTAAAATCTTGAAACCCACAATTACTACACTGGGGTTTTTAAAACAAAAAAAAAAATCATATTTTCCCCATTTTAAATATGACGTAAAACAGCTAAATATTATTATTATTATTATTATTTTCATTTTTTTTTTTGTCAATTGCATTTTAATAAAGATTTATGTTCCACTAATAAGTATCACTTTAACATTCACTTAATATGTTATATGTATAATTATTATTCTCTTATATCACTAAGATATTTATTTAATTATTGGTATAACTAATCAATAGTTCGTAATTCATATATACCCAAATTTTCAGTTATCCAAATAACAAGTGTTATTTCTGTACTTAAAAAAAAAATTTTAAACGCCATAAAAAAGTTTTAATTCTTTTAAATGTTTGAGTTTTTTTCGGGTGGACTATGAAAAAAAAACATAGTGAGCTATTTTGGTTTTTTTTTTTTTTTTTTTTTAAGACAACTGATCAATACGCTGCAATAATTATTGTGTATTTACAAATAGCTGATACGCGTAGGTGGTGCAGCCTTATTAAAGCGAAAATCTATAGCTAAAAAAAATAACTTTCAAAAATGTACTCAGCGTACATGATATGTAAATTTAAGTTTTCGATCACAGATTATTATATAACCGTTAAGTGTAATGATATATTATCTGAATCTAAATAATTTAAAGTATCCAACCAGTTGCGGGTACATGGACGTGTAATTCGATAGGCGGTACAAAATGTAATATTAAAATAATTTCCAACAAAGAAGCTAAACGTAATATTACTCGAATTACTTAAATGTATTTACTGACGTTAAATATTTATAACGCTGTTAAACTGTACTACTGCAAGCTTTTAGTACCCCTAATTTAATGTCACGAAGACGACGATAAAAACCCTAAGTGTAATTGCGTTTTTTAATATCACAATGCAGATACCTCTCTAGCTGTTTACGGAAAGACACCCCCGAATGACACTGCAAAAACCCCTATATACGGCGGGCATCTTTTTTCGAATTTTCGTCGGAACATTACACTCGTACACCCACTCCCGATAATGGACACCTCTACATAATGAACGAACTTTCATCTCTCTCGAGTGCCAATTTGCATAGTGAGATTTCCTCATGTAATTTAGACATATATTATTATGCACACTTACGCGTATGTTTGTAATACGTTTTAAATCATAATTGTCTCTATACACTTTGAAATAGTTTCAATAATTATTTATTTTATAATACTCTTTACATGTAAGAAATTCAATGGACATTTTTTTATTTGTGGATATGATATTATTAGAACACATGTATGCATAATATAAAAAAGCACGCCCCAAAAAAACGTGGGAGGGGATGTTAAAGTTCTTTTGACCCCCCCCCCTCTCCCGGATCCACACTCGTTCCTGCACATATAATAGCTCTAATAATACATAATAACAGGTACATCAAAATAATACTCGCAGTGCGATACACGGTCGTTGATTATTATTATAATTATTTTAATACGTATGATTTATCTGTTTACTTTTTGAAATTGCAAAATAATTAAGAAAAAGGATTAGAAAATAACGTCTGTACCACAAGATGAAACAAACACGACGATCGACCACCAGCCGATGTCCGTGTGGGCTACTACTATTAACCGTAAGATTTTCGGGAGATAATAATAGTGTGGCCGGTCGGATGTTGACTTTGTTGGATAAACCGGTTTCGTAGTCATTCCTCTCTATGCTTTAAGACACTGAGACGAAAGAATAATAAAAAATAAAAATAAAATTACATTTCCTACACACACAATGTAATAATAATAATAATAATATAATCGTCTCGCTGCATCGGCCGAGTCGCATATCACGTCGTCGTATGACTGTTAGCCTTGGACGGCGAAAAGAATAGCCTACGAGAGACGCTCTAATAAGTTGTGCAGCATTGTAACATTTGATCTTCCTATAATAATATTATACGTACGCACACGCAACGTGATCGTTTTAAAAAAATATGATATTAACGTTTGAGTGAAAACGTGCGATTGACCACGATGCACTAGTCTTTTGTCGTTCAATACCGTTAACCTATTATTTTAGAGGGCCAGGAAAATTTGTATCTTTTTTTACAACGCATTAACGCGAGGCTTGTAATAATTATAGAAATGTAACTTATGTTATTTTCCAACTTTTCGTAGATTATTTTCTCGTTGGATATTTTTTAGTTGAAAAAAATAATTATTTTTTAAAGAATCGCCAAAATGAATTAAAGAGAAAAAAAATGAGACAATGTCTAATGCCAATTAACATTTTAACATTTCAGATACAAAAAGCACTCGGTTTTACAAGCACAGCTGTATGCTATTCCCACATATCAAAAACGTGAAAACACGAAAATCCCAATAAAGCCTATAGTGCAGGTGATTCTTTTGGACATTGTAAGTGCATTTTTCTGCTAGGTAATCAATAATAACACGTAAGTAAGTAATATGTATATTCGGACTGTAAATAACTTTTAAAATAGTGACACAAAATACGATGGCTGCTATAGTCGATAGTTTCCAAGTATTGTTATCATATAATGATATCGTAACAATAATAATTGCGATCCAAGCGTGGGTCCTACATTGCGATTGAACACAATATAATGTTGTTATATACTATTGCACGACACATTATATTTTTTACGCATACCTATATTGGATGAAATATATAAATGTACATTTTTGATTATTATTTTTTTGAGTACTCGAGTATATTTCGTTATATCAGCATACTATTTGCATAAATTACATCATTTTACGATAGACACCGCATTAATATAACTATACAAAATAGATATACGAGCTCTATATTTTATACTCGTTGAAATAATCGCGATTCGAATGAATCTAACTGGGAATAATTTCATACGTAAAATAATAATTAACACAGCAGACCCAAAAACACGGAACATAAATTCCAGGAGAAACTAATGGAGAACGTTTTCTTACACTTTCTAGGTTAGAACATTCAAAGTGTTGAGAAAATTACACGATACTACTTCTATTTAAATATACATACATACGTACCGATTGAAATGACAAAATTATACTTAAAATTAAATTATACAAAAACTTTGCGTTAAAAAGCATTTAAAATACAATCCATTGTATAGCAGGAATATATAATATGTATACACGAAAATGTAAATAGAACGCGAGTTTATACAAATTGTACCGAGTTAATAAAAGAATTCCAATTGACATTAAATAAAATACCATTGAGAAAACAAAATAATTGGTTTAATTTGGTAGATAAAAAAATAATAGCGTATTCGTGATAAGTATTCAAATTGCTGTATAAAATTTTATGCGATATCGAATAAGGAAAAATTGATTTTTTTTTTTTCAAGAATTCAGCGCCAATTATTAAAAACATTGCTTTACATGCATAACTCGATGAATGCTAATCACACTAATTTATGGAAATATAATACATTAAACATCGTAATTATCTTTGCGTAGGTATATGTATATTTATATATAATAGGTTTTCGGAAAGGTTCATGTTAATTTTTTTGAAATAATGAAATCCCTTTGAACGAATCGCGAACGCATAAATTAATAATTCTAAAGAGGGTTGAAATTTGTTACATAATGCGTTACGAAATCACGTCATCTCCTTCAAACTCCACCGATTACAATCGTAATTTAAAATGCGCATACCTATACAAAGTATATATTTAATACTTTTTTTTTTTATATAATATTTTTGAAATCGTCATTATGTTTAAGATAAATTTTTTGCATTTAAAAAAATAAATTGTATCAATTAATCAACACGGTTCATGCATGAGTTAAATATAAATAATTTAACCAAACGAAATTCGTATTTTTTATGAATGAAGTCATTTGAAAAGTAAAAATCTCACATTTATTAAAAAGAAAGACCAAACCTATACCTATTATCTATATAAAATAGTTTACTGCACAGTTCTGCGCCCTTCTTAATTAATATCATTCTTGATATGAGTAAGGGTTTCAAAAATATTTAAGAGTTAAGTTTACAATGCGTACAGATTAGAAATTCTGTACAAAAACGGTATATACAAGCTTTGTAAAAATATTAATCTCATCAGATAACTTTTGCTTCGCGCGTATATTATGCTTTAGAGCGTGTAAAATAGATGGAGAAAAACGCTATAAATCAAACGTGTTTCAGATTTTCTTTAATGATAAACCACCCTAAACTTATAGTGTATACGAACTGAATTTGTCCCACGTGACCCAGAAAGAATCGCTGAAACAATAAATAAAAGTAATATGGTTTTAGACTACATTGCGGCGTTGAGTTTTAGACGGATAAATGGCCTATAAAGAGTACATTATGACCTATCCTTATCGTATAATTTCTCGAACCCTTCTTCTCAGAGCGTATATAAAATAATCGTTTATAACATTTTATAAATCTGAAATTACCCGCAAAGTATTCAGAAAACGCTCGAGTGTTCAGAACTTTTGTACTTTATCACACGTTACGTATAATTATTATTATTATACATTTCGAACGCATTGAAATAAATTTCAAAAGTGTTGTGCACTTCAGTGTATCGTTGTTAATAGATAATATATTATCGAGTGGAAGTGGTAATGTGGTAGTCTAAAAAATTATATCACAGATCAAGACGTGATTATATAGTGTAAACGAGAACTAAAAATACTTTTAATTTGTAACAAACTACCATCTCGTAGAATAGACAAACGATTTGTATTCTAAGTCCAAGCACAATAAAATTGATTTTCTTCTTTCCCGTGCAGCTACAGATACTCTAGGATGACAATACATCCCGTTAAAAACAAGATTGTTCCATTTTAAGGATCATATTATCCTATTTTCCCGGTCAAATAAATTTTTGTCCTGTTTTAATCTCGTTACGTACCATAAAGCTATTCGACAAAAATAAAATATCGTACATTTTGTAAACGAACAAAATGTAAAAAATAATACTTTTTTCATTTTATAATAAAGTCATCGAAATTGTATACTCAGAGATTTAGGAGTCGGCGTTCATATAAGAGTAGAAATTTACGAATTCGAAAGAAAAAACTTCGAATACATTGTCGCATTCATAAACGCTTTTATAGGATTTTCTCACAATGGTCTAAAAACTGATAGGTATCTGTTTATTTCACGCCAGAAACTAATAGAGAAATGAAATAAAAAATGTTATATTATATATAACACAAATATATAATTGACGGCAAAAAAATCGTTTTCTAGCACTTGCTAAAATAAAGCAATTTTGAATTTAGATTTTCATTTTATAAATAAATGGCCACCCTAAGCATTGCAGACCATGCTTCAAGCGATTTTTCGAAAATAATTAAGGCAAAAAATGTGTTTATTTACGCACAGATTTAAACCAAAAAAGAAGCCATTTTATTCGTAAACTCCGTATACACGATTAGCGTCGGGTAACCACCACCACCACCACCACAAGTAATCCTTGAGAGGGTCAAAAAGACTAACCAGGGGAAACGAACGAATGACGATGAAAAATGACCTTAGAGATCTCCCCCCCCCCAATGACCACCGTATAGCGCTTTTCGACATTTCTCCTACACCTACACCATAAATGGTTTTAATTTCGTATCAAGAAGGACGCGCACACTACTGGTTGGTCTCGGGGGAAATACCGCCGTGTGTGTGTCTATCCTACCGTCACTCCCTATCCACGGGAAAAACCCCGAATGATTTCCCTTCTGGTTTGCAGCGACACGAGCCCCCGCGAATTGTGGCTAATACCTCCGCGGCAGCACAAAGTTCAGTTCTTTTTGTACATAAATACGAACGCGCAAGAGACAAGGCGGATTTTTCGGTGGTTTTTTTCTCTCGTCGGGCCCGTTCCCAGTTCGTTCACGCTTCACCGATAAAGGTCTGTCGGCTGCAAGGGAAACCTGGCATGCATTCAACGCGGGTGAGCTTCATAAACAAAACAAGGGTGCAATGATATTTCTACTACTGACTCGAGGGGAAGGCCGCGTGGAAAAAAATACCACCGCTACTCTCGATAAAAAGCACAAGACGCGCCGCGAGCGATGGGAAACCATACCATGGGTACACACAATACGGCCTATCTGCATCGTTTTACATCGCATTTAATATTATAACGTATGTTATGTACGTCGGTCGCGCCATCTGAACCAACAAAGTTTTACCCGTACACAACATAAGCGAATTCAATGAGCGTGTCCTACGATTATCAAAGAGTACGTCCTACTATTTATACCTATTTTCTACGCATGCGTACACTTGTTTGTTTCGACAGACGAATCTGCATAGTATGGAGTGCACCACCACGCGCGTATATTACACACTGTAACATACGTCTTGTTCAATCGAAAACGTTTAAACTAATATTGTTTGAAACAAAGTAATACATTATATTACACATACGTGCATTATTATATTACCTACGTAACTTAATTAAAAAATTACTAAACGATAGTGTTACGGAAGCTATTTAAAAGCTAAAGAAAAAAACTTCTCTGTGCCGATCATTTGTGGCTAATAAACAATAAATAAACTCCCCCTTCCCCGAACAATTGAAGAATTCATTGCCAATAAACAATCTCGTGCATGAACAATTAGTGTAACCGCTCGTCCGTTTAATTAATCGATTATTTGAGTTATTTTACGCGCAATATTCATTTTCGAAAATTATATATAGCATAGGCGTCAATAGGGGGTAGCGAAGGGTAGCGACTGCTACCCTAAGTTTATTGCTGAGGTAGCAAAAGTATGATTTTGCAACCCTAAAAATTATTTTGATTTATATATAATAGATGTAGAAATAGACAAACTTTAAGTAATTAATTAATTTTACATGTCACCAACAATTAAAAGAAGGCTAAATTTACAATTATTTATTTATTACTAAAATTAAAATATATTTTAATCTCTAAAATCTCTACTCTATTAAAAATATGATAACGATTCATTTGTTTCTTGAATTTTTTATTTTTTTGGAACAATTTGCTACCCCAGTACTTTTTTCCAAACGACGCCACTGGTATATGGAATACTTCTACGCTGTACGTACGTATTCGTTAAAAGATCAATGAATAATTTCAATATTTAAAATTAAACCGTAACGACGTCGTCTACCTCAATAAATTACAATACAGCACCTGCAGTACGTTGTTTATTGATGTTTTGACAAGAAAGAATAATTTATAAAAGAATAAAAATCTCCAATGAGAAAATGAAAAAAGCCGGTAAGATAATGATGCAGGTGTGTAGGTGTAGAGGCGCATTAGGCAGACGACCGTTTGCATCATATTATACATTTATTACGTTTACATCATATACATTATGCGACGATACGCATAAATATTCCGGACATATAAGCAAATTAAATAAACAGAATCGTTATTTACGAGAATTCGAAACAGACTTGGCAAATGCCCACCGAGAGGGATTCCGCAGACTGGCGGGCACGGAAATAGTGCTATAACATAAATATTTTGGCTTATCCAGAAGTTTAATTGGCAAACAATGTCAAAACGACGACAGATACATTGTCTATTTTACTTTCCACCGAAACCACACGCCGCCGAGGAAAATATAAATCGACAGACGCACACGTGTGCATACATAATGCGTATATGCTTATTATTCGAGTTCGGCCTTTAGAACGCGTTCGCGACTGGATACCACATGACAAAAGACGGGTCGATAATAATTGCTGTTTAAACGTATATGTGTATCCGATTTATTTTATTATTCATATATAGTTTATAATAGCTGTCAGATGGAATTTCTTATTTTATTTCCCCCCCCCCCCGATAAAATCGCAGAATCCGTATAGAATACAAGTCTGTTTCGAAGGACAAACGAATGATTTTATGGGACTCAACACAATAAATATCGGTTAGGAATAATATAGAGGAGGGTGAACGACGGGTTCCGTTTCGTTTCCCACATGCGGCTTGTGCATTTTGAATGGAACACGTGTACAAATCTAGAATAAGATACGAGAGAGACATATTTTGAGAAATAAAAGTATGTACCATTGGAAGATGCCAAGGACGTACGGGGAACCCTAATGATAATGAATAAACGCAGCCTACAGAGAGAGCATAATAACACAACAAAACTGTAACTAATTTTTACGATTTAACACGTGTTAAATACTTTTATTAGATTTAAAACCCGCAAAAGGATTATTCGAGTAAAATGTCGGCCGAACGAAATATATGATATACGTCGGAAACTAAATAATATCACGTTCGCGTGTGTATTATACCGTCGTACTTCTGGGTAAGAACCCAGAATTTGACAATAGATATTATATTATTGTGTTAAATACAATCAATGAAATAGGGATAAAAATATCCGTTTACAAAACCACTGTGTTTCTAGTGTGAAAACAATTTTATTTTAAAATGATAAAAGCGTATTGTACACAGACAGCCATTAGGTATCATTGGGTAAACCATATAAAATACGGGATAACACATAATTATTTGAAGGAAAAAAAAAACGCCAGACCCGTGTGAAAATAAAATTTTAGAACGGAGCGAGTAAAATTAAATTAGAGAAAGAAGAAGATAATCATTCATCACATCACGTTGAAAAGTATATATGTATAATAATATGATGGTGGTTGTTTTAAAACAACGACGAAGAGTCTGTGCGTGGGATATACTTGAATACCTACTATACACGGCAATACCTACGCGGCGTGGAGATATATACGTATACGTATCAACAAGACAGATCGTTAGGTAACGACGATATAACCAGTTTTTACTATGATCTACAGAGTGCGACAAATGTCAGGCCCTCAGGCAATGACCCCTACAGTCATCATGACCCACATTAAACCGCGGCGGTGGAAAAAACTCGCAGTCGTCGCGAGCATAACAAACAGACATTCGACTCGCGCACGGTGTACACGATGCTACACACACGACACTAAAATATAGATACTATGATATTATTACATGTTCGAAGCACAGTGTGCGTATGTGTACGAATTAGGTACAGATTAGGAACGTCTTCTTATCTTAAATTATTGTGTACGTGAGCCTAGAACGTATAGAATACGTAATTCGATTATGGTCGTGTGGATCGGCAGTGTGCACTGTGGATGTTCTCATATCGTCGGCAAAAATAAAAACTATCTTTACCCCGTGCGAGTTCAAAGAAGCACGAGTACGCTATGCTGTTACTAGAAAACTGTTATAAAGTATGTAAAAAAAGAAAAATATTATACGTCGTGCGGGTTATATACTATTATACCGAGGTAGGAAAAATAATATAATAGTTTTTTCCACACATACGCGCTGCTACGCATTATAGATTCCGGACATCCTATTCGTGTTAGTTGACCGGAACCCCCCTTTTATAATTTTAAAGGGGAAAGAAACGTTGGAAAAAAAAAAGTGAACAGCAAGACGCGAAAAAAAGTGTAGCAGGTACATTTTATTTTTTTCCTGCAGACGCGAGTACAATACACTACTTATTTATAAAATATATAATGCGTAAAGACTGCAGGTT
>JAIPRM010001705.1:0-15230 GCA_025469315.1 Stegophylla sp. TES_Ste_2020
AACTATATGAAAATTTAAACATAGGTAGAAAATAATTTGAGAAAGATTTTGGCACAAGAAAATTTTGAAAATGTGAAAAAAAATTTTGGACATTTCTCATTTATTTTTTATATTATTAACTTCCCTCGTTCAGAATCGTTTTATTGAAGAAATGATTTATCGTTTCTTTAAAATTCAATACACCCGTCAAGAGAATCCCACCCGACGTGCGAAGAACACCCCGACGAGCGAAGTGCACCCATCGTGCGAAGTATGTCCGGCTTTTTTTTTTTTTTTTTATGATTGACATCCAAAGTTCTTTGAGAGATTCTTCTGAAAATTTAATTTTAACTATTTTAGAGTACCTACGTAAAAACGTTGACGTTTAGTTGAGTAATAGTCATTGGTAATTTTTCGACTTGGTCGCTAAAGGAAAAGTGTAATAACCATTATTGAAAACGAAAATTAAGTACCGAGATATTTATATTTTTAATAATCATACGCGTGTACCACAGTCGCGGTACAAAAGTGTGCCACAAAACACCCCTGCTTTAGACAGTTTTATTAAAAAAAACTTGTAAAAAAAACGTTTAAAAGTGAGAGTTTCTTAGTAAAGAAAAAGTTCAAATTCAGTCTCGAAAATGAGGATTCATAAAAAGATTTAATTTTTTAATTTTTTTTTTTTTTATTGGTCTTTAAGCTTCAACTACAACGGTTATTAGCTTATACTACAATTATGCTATTTTATACAGAGGTTCTTATTACTAAAATTAAATTAATTTATATAAATTTGTTTACTTAAGAAAATTTATTATATTGTCTGTTGCTTCAATTTGAAGTCTTAGGCTGTCTTGTAACTGATCTGATATGTTGTTCTCGCTTCTTGCGGATTCGTATTTGCGGCATTCGGTTAGTATATGTTTAAATTGTAAATGGAGTACCACGTGTTAGACACCATGGAGGTTCCTCATTGGCCATCAAGTGTCCGTGGGTTAATTTTGTGTGACCAATTCTGAGTCTAGTTATTACCGTCTCATATTTTCTATTTTTATTGTTTGTTGGCCACTTGTAGATGTAGATTGTTCTTTTAATTTCGCTAAGCCTTTGGGTTTGTTTTTTCCATAGTTTGTCCCATTCTATAAGGCAAATATTTTTTATCTGATTTTTGATATCAGAGTATTAGGTTAGTGTATTGATTTTTTCTGCATTTGAATTGGTGATTTCTTTTGCGGCTTTATCTGCTTTTTCGTTTCCTTTTATGTTACTGTGACTGGGGATCCATAAAAGCGCAATTTTTTTATTTTGTGCATTATTAGAATTTGTTATTTTAATAGATATGTCACTAAGATTGAAACGATTTTGTAGACTAGTTAATGTACTGAGAGAGTCACTGAGGATTAAATAGTGTTGGTTTTCTAGATTTGATATATATGTATTTGAAATCAATTTCAAGGACATTTAGCCAAAATATTTCCATGAACATTCAGCACACTTAATACAACCATAAGGAAACTTTAGTAGAAATTCTTAAAAGCCTACGCTTTTTTTTTTACTTTACCTCATTTAATATTTCGTAAGAATTGTTTGTGTGTTTACATGTTAATCCTTTCTATATTTTTGATATGGATAAATAATTTTGTAAAACGCTCTTAGGTGTATAAGAATACTGACTAACTGAATTTTTTCAAAGTTTGCAACAAATAGGCAGTCGGCAATGAAAAAAAATTGCTCAAAAAAATTAAAATTTCATTTGTTTATAGATTGTCTCAATGTTGCTTATGACTTAAGTTACGATGACATAAACTAGGTGTATATTACATAATGCATAGTATAGTATAGTGCATACTTATACAATTATAAGCTTTCCCGAGTTTCACTCCCCTACCCTACCCTCCCCAAGTAAAATAATATTTTATACGAAATTAAGATGGAAAAATTAAGAGCTTCTGACGCTTCTGTCTACCAAAATGATTGTTTTGAAACACAGTACGCTCGTTATCTACAAGGGTTTCAAGGGTGGAGGAGGAGTGGCAACGTACACACTGATAATTTTCAAAAACTTTATTCTCCTTTTAAAAAATACCATCCATACGTCATAATCAACGATATAATAAGATTTTCGTTGACATGTTTACTTAGGTTTTACTGGGTTCGGCAAAAGGAATAAAATTAATTTTAATCCATAAGTAATTATCCCTGCAGATACATGTTTATGGACAATGAGATTTTCCGTACATTTTTTTATGTCTGTATATGATAATAATTATTTACTAATACTTTTGTACAGTATGTACTATGAAGTGCTTGGAGCGTTAGCTTTTATTCGAATTTTTGAATTCCAATTCAATGCAATTTCACAATTCCGCCACCATAGAATGAATAAGATCCTACAGTGATTTCAATTACTTTTGACGAGTTCCATTTCGAGTTTTAACCGAACGTTCATTTTTCATGTTTTAGAACTTTTCAATTTCTTTTATCTCACCAAATAATGTAAACCGATTGGAACGGTCATAATACCAAACGCGAAACGAATAAAAGAATGAAAAAAAATAAAGGAATCGTTCTGTATGCAAAAAAGAAAATAATAGAAACTATTGACTTGGGACCTTTTCACTGCGACGCAACGATTTATATAAATATTACACGTTTTTTAATATTTTTCCAACAGAAAATACTTTTCACGATATTTATTATTTTACAGCATTTACAGGACGAATGCAAGTTGTAGTCTCGCAAAAGGAATAAGGAACCAATAACTTCAAGAAAGTAATTAATATTGTAGAATAAACCCTAAGTCTGTTGAGAACGAAGTTCTGGTTAATTGGATAAAAAGATTTGTACCGCTTGCTATTGGGTACATCCCTTTTAATAGTTTTATCACTGTATTACACCCCAGGGTGTAAGTTTCATCGCCACCATTGATTATTAAGTACCCAACAAACACTCAATAAAATATATTTAATAGGAATTTAATATTATGTACATACAGTAGATTGTGGAGTTTCATATGGCTTTGAAGACGAGACGATGGTCCACTAAAATTAAAAAATCCGGACATACTTCGCACGATGGGTGTTCTTCGCACGACGGATGGGATTTTCTTGACGGGTGTATTGAATTTTAAAGAAACGATAAATCATTTCTTCAATAAAATGATTCTGAACGAAGGAAGTTAATAATAATATAAGATAAGAATATATATAAGAATATAAGAATATTAGATTAAGATATATAATATAAGAAAAAAAATGTCCAAAATTTTTTTTCACATTTTCAAAATTTTCTTGCGCCAAAATCTTTTTTATAGGATTTTCTATCTATGTTTAAATTTTCATAAAATTCTGATCAAAAAATGATGGTTTTTGTCAAATTTTGGGTAGTTTTTTCCAAAAAAAAACATTGAAGAATTGAGAAATTCAAAAAATGACCTCTCTAAAGTACAATATAGAAGCGAATCGGGTTTCAAAAAGTTATTGATCGAAACTTTTGGACAAGTATTTCTATAGGAAAAGTTGTACACAGAAAAAAAAAAATAAATAAACATCATTGTAAAAACACTAGCTTCATCACTTTGTTCAGAATCTAAAACAGTCTAGTAGATATGGATATACTTTTTATTTTCTTCTGAACATAATATTTTTGTTGAAATGTCAAATGCTTAGTTAGTCTTATTACTTAATAATGTATAAACATTTGCCTCTATATGTTTAAAACATTTTCTGCGAAAAATATATTTTAATTAAAAACTATATGAGTTATTTATCAGCACCAAAAAGAAAACACCGTGAATCACATTTAAAAATAAAAAGCCGGACATACTTCGCACGACGGGTGGGATTCTCTTGGCGGGTGTATTGAATTTTAAAGAAACGATAAATCATTTCTTCAATAAAATGATTCTGAACGAAGGAAGTTGATAATATAAAAAATAAATGAAAAAAAAATGTTAAAAAAATGTCCAAAATTTTTTTGTCAATCAAATCATGTAAAAATTAAGAATTAATTAACTAAGTGTTAAGAATTATGTATTACAAAGGACATTTTGTCATCTCCAGTAAGTTTTTTACAATTAATATTCTTCACCTTCAATCTATAAAATATTAGTCCTCATCAAAAACGAGAAATCGGTTTTAAGAATATCTTTATGCTCGTTTACATTATGTCTATAAACGACACTTAATTAGTGTTTTTAATTTAGAAATTTTGAAGTAACGAATTGTAATTGTATCAAAAATCACTGGATACAAAAACTGACACATTTTACATGTAAAAATAAAATTCATGATGCTGGCTGATCGGTTTCCATCGAACATTTGAACAACATTCATATTATATTATATGAATTTATATATAATATATATGCATCATAATATGGGTATGCCATCTTATCTTTGACAATAGTGACAAAAATATTTGCTATAAATAAAAATATGCAATATAAAACTATAATATGCATTAAAATATGCAAAATAAGTTAAAAACTTTGAAGTATGCAAAATATAATAAATGTTATTTTAAAAAGAATGATCAAAATCATTAATTATTCTCATCAGATTTTTATAAGCTTTTTCCAATACATTTGCACATAAATCCGTTCCCAAATAATAACTTAAAAATAAATCACAAGGGCCCCCCTCCCCGCAGTGTGGGGTCTGCTAGCCCTCAGTTACGCTACTGATACATGATCAATATGTTATGAAATAATAACCTTGAAATAATGTCACTTAAGTCAAACAAAACTTTGTTCAATATTTATTTTATCAAAAGCTAATAAAAACGTGAAAACATAAATACCACAAGCAATGAATGCATTTACAATTTTTTAGTTAATTATTCTTTTTTTTTAATTCATTTTTAATTAATCAAAAAATAACAATACCTAATAGAAGGACTATTACAATATTAATATTTTGTTTGTATCAAAAAAATGTCCAGAATAGAGATATAGTTACTCGGCCTAAAAATAGGGTTGCCAACCGGCCGGTATTTCACTTCCATAGACATCCGGTTGTCAGTATTAACCTATCACTGGCCTTTAAAAAACCATAATTTCCATTTGATCGAGAGTTCTGTTATTAATATCAAAGAATATACATTAATATTTATTAATATTTTATCGTTTTTAAGAAATTGGTTATCTACTATTGTTATCAATAAATCATATAATCTTAACGAGTTCAGACTGTTGTTTATAT
Source organism: Stegophylla sp. TES_Ste_2020 (assembly GCA_025469315.1). Classification (NCBI taxonomy): domain Eukaryota; kingdom Metazoa; phylum Arthropoda; class Insecta; order Hemiptera; family Aphididae; genus Stegophylla; species Stegophylla sp. TES_Ste_2020. The sequence continues at coordinate 5,178 of JAIPRM010001705.1, forward strand.
ATACTAATATACTATTTAGTATGTATATTATATTATAACGTACTAATTGTACTATATAGGTATTTAATATTTAATTTAAAGCCAAATTTGTTATATTATGTTATTTCTTATAACTGTTATAAGAAATAACATATAATTGTTCGGAGTTCTTTGAAGAATTAAAAAGTGAAAAAATGTATTAAACGCTGCGAAAAACACCACTAAATATACTATTAAAAATATACAATTAATCTATTGAATACCTACTTTATTTTATTATTTTTATTAATTGAATAAAAATTCACAGAAAATTATGACCTTTTTTTTTTTTGCACCCTTGGGCCAGTATTTTCCAAATTAGAAGTTGGCAACCCTACCTATAAACCAATAGATAATTTTATTTTTTACATAATTGGTGTTGGAAGAAAAACATTCTAACCAGAACTAAGCTACTGCATATAGACTATAAAAATAAAATAAAAGTTAAATATTTATAAAATTATATTTAATGAGTATCTATACAAAATACAAAATGCAGTACATTTATTTTAGAATAATTGTAATAATATAATTGAATAACTTACATTTATACATAAAAAATGGAGGACAATTAGAAAATTTAGTATAAAAAATAATAATTAACATCTTTTAAAGATTTCTGTTTAAAGAAAATGTATTTATTAATGATTTATTCAATTTAAATTCAATTAATTTTTTAATAGATTATAAAACAAAACTCTACTGTGTACACCCTATATACAATATTTAACTTTTAATCCTTAATTTATTCGTAAACAACTAATGTACTTTAATCTTATACTTCTGTTTTGTATGACTTTAGCACCTTTTTCAATAATGCATAATCTGGCTTCTCAGTAGGTTCCATGTTGTAAATAATTCGCATAGTTTTGAAATAACCTGTAAAAATAATTTAATATAATAGAAATACTAAATGTTGAAAAAAATTTTATCTTCAACATGTTTTAATTTGTACTTTTAAACAGTTTAATGTTTATATATAATAAATAAACAAAACCAAAATTTTCATAGGCATTTTATAACGATAAATATTATTTCGAAAAATTTTTTATAGGGAATTTTATCTAATTACATAAAAAGACCACATTAGAGTTAATACATATTTTTATAAACTATAAATCAACAGAACTTGTACATGTACTAATACCCAATTAAGCTAATGTTGCGCACATTCTTATGATCTATAGAAAAGATAATGAATTCATAAATATTGGAAAAACAAAACCAATATAGCATTCTAATAAATCTATCATGTATTAGTTTTATAATTTAGTTTGTTGGTAGTCTATTAAATAAATTTCTCACCAACTATTTTTTCATGTTCATATTAGTAGTACTAATTAGGGGAAATCCCTAATTAGTACTACTGATTTAAACAGTTTGGTTTTAATATATTAGTAATAAATAAATACAAACCTCAAAATGACAACACTTAATTAAATAAAATATGAATATCTTACTTCCAAGAGAAATTCATTTACAGATCTCAACAGACTTTCAACTTTTAATGAAATAGTTCATAACATATCAACCAAACAGTAACACTCACCTTAGTTCATTATAAATGTATTTGCATTAAACTATATTTTGTTCATAACTTATAAGGTATTTTGAAAAAATACTAACGTTAAAATGTATTTTTAATGAGTATTTAAAAACCTGGGCATACATCACACCATTGGTATTCTTCATTCTTCAGGTAGAACTTGGTGAATGTTACTTGATGACTACTTGCATTTATGTAATGACATTGATTATAAATAGTATAGATAACCCAAGCCACTGTCATTATTAATGTTCAGCATAAAAATTGAATGGCAACGTTAAGTAGTGCTAGTGGTGCCTCTGTAGTTCTAACACAACACTAGTACCACCAAACAGGCAAACCACAATTTTTATTCAAAATAATAATAGACACAATGGGCCATCTATACTACCTATAATCAGTGATAATATTTTTACTTACAAGTTGGTACTTTAACAAAGTCATAAATTTGTTCTTTTGGTTTTGCAGCTAGTATAACATTTTTGAATTCACTTTTAGACTTAATAACTCGCGCTAATGTTTGACCTTTCCATGGTAATTTAAATCCTAACCACTCCAAACCATTGTACATAAGACTTTCTAGATCACCACGGCGAGTATACACTATAAAATAAATAAGTTATTATTTATTATTATAAAAATAATAATACCTAGTGTTCTAAAATTAATTTAGCTAAAATTGTTTGTAATTTATTGCTTACTTCCAACATGGCCATCTACAGCTATATAATTCATAGTGCCATTATTTGCTAATTTTTTATCAGGGACAACATTTTCAGTTTTATACTTTGCCACCATACCAAAATCTCCCAAATATACATGGTTTTGCTTAGGCTTTTTACCAATAAATATATTTTGGCATTTGATATCCCAATGGACATATCCACATTCATGTATGAATTCTAAAGCATCAATCTATAAAAAAATAAAGATGAAACTAAAAGAAATAATAAAATATTTAATTTCAAAACTTCTTCATTTCACTCAGAATTAATATATTACTCACTATTTGTCGAATTATGTTGATGACGGCTCCAAGAAGCAATTTTTCAGGGACAGTTGGTAAAAATGTTTCTAAATCGTTATCAAATTTTTCAATGACAATAAATCTATATTTATTATTATTATACAAAGTGCTTCCAAATCCATAAAACCTTGGCAATGGTAATTCTTTTAACTTTTTTCTTAATATCCAATTTGCAACATCTAAATATAAAATAAATAATTCATCCAATATTTTTTTTATTAATCATATGTATTTACAGTACCTTGTTCTTTAACATTTTTAAGATAAAACATTCGCTCCACAAACAATGGCCCACTTTCCATGTTTTCCTACAACATAGTTCCAAAAAGTAATTAAGAAACAGTTATTCTATTTTCAGAGTGAAATAAAAAAAACATATATTTTTCACTTTCTATCACAACCATTACACAATTTAAAAACTTAATAAGTACGCATTGAGGCAAGGAACAGTTTTTCTGAAATTTACTTTATCACTTTCCTAAGAAAGTTACTAAAATACAAGGGATTTATATTGATGTACATTTTAACAATTCACTTTTTAACTTTGTAAGTTAACAATTAAAAAAAAAAATGATACCTTTTCTGTTGATATACCTGAAGTGTTTCTACTTTCTATTTCTAATTTGTTAATGGAACTGACAGAGTTATCTGATTAACAAATAAGAATAGTAGCCTCACTATTTTAAATCAGTTATCAAAATATAAACAACCTAACAGAAAAATTATATTTTTAAAACAATTATTACAGCATAAAATTAATTTATTTGTAAACAAAATTTATGAGGCGATTTAATTGATTGGTTAACTTAATTTCTTGATGATAACTATAGGGTTAATTTAAATTTTATTCACTAATTTTCAATAGTGAAATGAAACCATACTACTAAATTATGCTTATAATAGAAAGGCATAATTTATAATTAAAGACATAACTTAAGTTTTGTATTATATCATATTTTAGATTCTGTAAGGAGCAAAGAATATATTGGTTTTACAAATCTGTATTTTAGATTCTGAACGGAATGAAGAAGCTTATGTTTTTACAATGATGTTTATTTTTTTTTTCTTTCCGGAAACACTTTTTCGTATAGAAATATTTTTCCAAAAGTTTCGATCAGTATCTCTATAGAACCGGAATCATACTACTTTGAAAAGGTCATTATTTTAATTTCTCAATATTTTTCCCAAAAACATGCATCAATAGTTTTCTAATTATTTTATTCTATTTTGAAAATTTAATGTTTTCGGTTATTTATAATAAATACGGTTATTAATACCTACTATTTCAATGAAACGTTTAACGATATTAGTGCAGCGCACTGAAACGACAATACCATTATGACACAACAGTGCCAGGTTCAATTCTAACCCTGCAGTCCGAATATTATGCATTTATTTTTTTTTTTTTTATATTATTAACTTTCTTTGTTTGGAATCGTTTTATTGAAGAAATTATTTATCATTTCTTTAAAATTCAAAACATCAGTCAAGAGAATCCCACACGACATGCGAAGAACATCGCAACGAGCGAAGTACACACTTTATTTAGATTCTGAACAAAGTGAAGAAGCTAGTGTTTTTACAATGATGTTTATATATATATTTTTTTTTTTTTTGTATACACTTTTTCATATAGATCTACTTGTTCAAAAGTGTCGATCAGTAATTTTTTGAAACCAGATTTGCCTGTAATTGGTACTTTAAAAATGCCATTTTTTGAATTTCTCAATTCTTAAAAAAAAATTTTAGGAGGAGGGAATACCCAAAATTTTACAAAAAAAGATTCGGAAACCATCATTTTTTGATCCGAACATTATGAAAATGTAAACATAGATAGACAATAATGTAAGAAAGATTTTGGAGTAAGAAAATTTTGAAAATGTGAAAAAAAAATTTTGGACATTTTTTTCTCATTAAATTTTTTTCCTTTATTTATTAGATAAAAAAATAAGTAAAGTAAAGTAAAGTAAAATAAAGGCAAGAAAGCCGAACGTACTTTGCACCATGGATATTATTCGTTCTTCAGATCAGATACTCTTGGTAAGTGTGTTGAAAATGACGACCATTATTGATTTTTAAATTATTAACTTCTTTTGTTCAGAATCGTCTTATTGAAAAAAAACCCTCAAGACCCCCTCTAATTGTGCCTTTGGTAGAAATATTGATCCAAATGTTTCGATTAGTAACTTTATAGGTCGGAAATGTTGTCTAGAATCTAAATGGTACTTTTGGGTCATTTTTCAAATTTCTCAGTACTTCTCAAAGCGCATGCCAAGAATACTTCATAAAAATTTTAAAAACATTTGGTAATTTAAAGGTAAATACAGAACTTGTAAAATATTAGAAATTTCTTGTTTTTTGCAAGTTTACAATTCATAAAACTTTAATGTCGGGTTAAGACCTAAAAATGTAATACAAACATGTTCATATCTATTACCAAGGGCAGTTAGTCATTAGTTAGTCATTAGTTTTGCATAAAAATACACACTTCAATGCATATAAAAAATAATTGGTTCCACAGATCTTTACGAAATATGGTACATAGATAGAGAATTACAAGGCAAAATACTTTGGTTAAAGAAAATGTTTTACGGTTGAATAATTGAAAATATTATAAGGTGTTTATTGAAAAAAGTACTGACAAATTTACTGGAAATACAGAAATAAATATTATCATGAAATCAATTTTAGTTATTTAGAAATAATTTCCAAAATAATATAGATAGAAGTTTGAAACTTTTACCAGCTACTAAATAGTTATACACATACACCATAAAATTTTCAAATTATTTGACCAATTTTGAAGTACAGAACTTCACTTTCATTTTTTGTAATTTTTTATTGCGTAAAATTTTAATGTATAGATATTAAAACCTGAAAATTTAATGTAAACATACTCATATGTATTACTAACAGTACTAAAAAAATCTCGAAAATCGTAAGTCAAGTTCCTCTTTTGTAACTGTTTAAAGCATTTTAGCATATTCATTAGTTTTAAATATAATTACTCTCTTAAAAGTATATGAAAAATAATTGGTTTGGCTGATCTTTATGAAACTTGGTACACACATGGAGAATTTCATTGCAAATATTTTGGTGAAAGAAATATTTTTATGGAGAAATAATTAAAAACACACACATGCATCACAATTATCAAGTACCCAACATTATTAAATAGCATTTGTTAAATACAACCTAATGGACAATTATTATTATTGTATATTAATTGAAGCTACATTCTAAGAACATCCCAAGTGAAGTACATCCTTTTTTTTCTATTAAATTTGGGTCCCATGTTAAGTATCCAGTAATTATGATTTTGATAATTTAAAAAAAATTTAATACTTATAATACTAATAATGATAATATTTTTGGTATTTATTTTCTGCATTAATTTTATATCTACTCTTCTTGTTAATTTTTGATTATAATATGCAAAATAAATTATTCATTCAAATACCTAATTTATTTTGCAATATTATACTTAATACATTCACTTACACATCACTTCAAATACATTTCAAAGAAAAACCTAAAAAAACACATGGTGCTTTTTATATAATTGTATACATTTAATAAGTTTTAACAATTGTCTTTTAGTTTAAGCTAATAGGACATAATTATAATTTAAAATATTTTTCCAGACAATTTTATTTAAAACATAAACAAGTATTAAATTTAAATAACTTACTGCTTTAACTGCATACTCTGTTTTTGTCCGTTCACCTTGTTTAGTTGCTAAAAATTATATGAATATTATTTTATTATTGTAATTTAAAATATTTATTATATTAAATATAAACGCTTAGAACACAAGAGGTATAAGTGACATTTTTACAAAATTTTAGCTAAGTGCATATCTTAACTACAAATTTTCCATTTTATATTGTGGCAAAGAAATTTAAGTGAATTATAAATTGTGACTACCACCTGATATGAAATCACTTAATCCATAAATAAAAAAAACCATATAGTTTATGTGATTTTTAAAATCATATTAATTTTGACTGTATTTATTGCAAAATTTAATAGAAGTCACTTATACTCCTTGTGTTCTCAGCATCTAAATATTATATTAACTTGACAAACCACAATATACATATCCGAATCCTCCAGTACCAATTACATTTTGAATCTCCCAATTGATACCTTTAGTATCTTTTAACAAAGTTCCAGGTGGTAATTCTTCTTTGGGTGTTGTCTTAGCTTTTTTACTCATATTCACCTTCAATTTAAATTTCAACTATTATTTATTAAATATTTATGTATATACCTATTAAATAATACATTGTAATTTTAATTATTTTTATACTTCCAGTTATACATTATTATCATTATTATCATGTTACACAAAAGAAATCGTTGTTACGGAAATTACTATAATGACAACTAAAGTAATTTTTCCAATCATTATTAAACATAAAATTCCACAATTTCAGAGATTACCCTACTCCAAAAGAAGTATCAATTCATACATATGTAATTGCAACATGCTCTATTTTTTATATTATTACAATTACTTATATTATACTATTAATACTTGATTTTAAATATTACTTTCTTTACTATACTTATATATTACTTACCAATTCCATAAATTTTATCATACATACATTTATAGATTTTTAAAATTTAAAAAAGTCATATGTAATGTATCATCACACCTATTTATAATAATACCTATAATAAAACTTCTCAAAGGCGGACACTTTTGATTACTGATATGTTGTTCTTTATTTAAAGAATGGGAAGGGGTATTAATTTGTAGTAATTATGACCTGATGGATGATTCCCAAAAATACTTCTAATATTGGGAGATGTCTGTTAGGGAAGGTTTCACTGTAGTAACATTGAAATAATAATTTATTTCTTGTACAAATAATTATTTATTTTAAAAATTACATATTTCAGTACTTGTGAATACACATTTAAAGAATATCACCTTCCAAAATAAATTTTTATTAATAAAATTGTTTTCCAAATTGTATATACTGGGATAACTAAACGAATAACTACTGAACTACCTACACAGAAAAACATACCAAATGAAAAGCACCTAGGTAAACTTTATCACAAAACACAGCAGACAGTTATTTCTCACAGAATTTATTTAATTTTATTATATTTTAATGTATTTGTGTAAGAATAACTGTACCAATTTATAATATTCTGCACCCCAAAGAAAGTAGGTATATTAGCTAGATGCATCTTCCATATTACCTAATTTCGCCACATAAATGGATGCTCGTACGTGTAATGTAAAAGAAGAATACTTTGTGAAAAAATAAAATAAAAATGTATTACAAATATAATTATTATAATTGTATTTCTTATCTGCTAATGAATTCAAAACAAATATGACAAATAAAAAAATAAATAAATATTTAAATTAAGAGAGCTATCTTTATTGCTTTCTTATATTCTGGCCGGCCCTCCCTGGATTCAGAATTTAAGATGGTACTACACTAAACAGTAAAATATGATTCCAAGACGATTTTACAAGATCGAAAAACCGTTACCTATTTCCAAAATTGATAAAGAAAAACGACCTGTGCCACTACTGCTGGAGTGCGAATGAAATCTAAGACAGATAGTTAAAAGCATAAGTACTTACACGATGGTATTTTGACCTGAGTTAGAGTGAAAATAATTTTTAAAAATTATAACTAAAACTTGGTAAATGTAAGTAAAAACTATAAATATTTGGTATTACTTTTGAAAATTTTAACAGCGATATCATAACATTGTTATCGCCAGTTATCACTGCATAATGCGGTTACTACCTTAGATAATATATACTGAGCCAAGAATCAAAATCTTGAAGCACATATTCTAATAAGCCCCGAAGTCATCACTGCGCATGCGCAAAATATGCTCAATATAATATGATAGTGATTGTGATAACTGTTGAAATATATTAAAACCGTCGTCTTTTACTATCAATGTTCAGCAATTTGCAATGCAATGCAATGCTTGTATGCATTTTACGTTGTAGTTGGTCCACCAAAATGAATAAAATTGTTAAATCGCACAAATGTTGCATTTTATGTCTGAAGCTAATGATCAAATTGATAATAAATTATTGACCGCGATCAAGAACACGACTGCGAAATCACCAACCACTCTGCTTAAAATGAAAAACATGAAATTTTTCATGATCACTGAATGAAATTCCCATAATTAATGTTCAAAGGGGGTGTACAAACTCTATAGACTCATTTTTTCAAACTTATTCAATTATTGCATTCTCTTTACCTTCATTTCTATCATGTTTTGTTTCATTTATATTTGATGCCCTTTGAAAACAAAATAGTAAGAGCAAATGACAAATGTATATATCATTAAATTAGACATAAATAAAAGTTTAAAAATATTAATCATTACCTATAACATTTTTTGCCCACTACAACAGTGTATATGTTTAACTTAATGTATTCCTAGATAAGTACATCAAGTATACAATCCTCTATACCCTCCTGCCACTATTCTACTTCTCAATTTCCAAGCATTTATCTAATGCTGAACTTTTATGAGTTATATACAGTGCCGGATTTACGCCTAGGCAACCAAGGCAACCAAGGCACAACATCATTTGGAGGCGCTGAAAATTTTTAGTATTTCATATATTACATTATAATATAAGAATAATAAAAAGAAAAATACATGAATAAAAATAAGAATTTTACGTTTTTTAAGTATTTATATAATGATTGATAATAATATACCAATATATTATTTTAGATAATATTAACAAACACACATAGAATTCACTTTTTTACACATCTATGTGCACTCTGTTAATTTTAAACAATCTTATTATATTCTTTATGTAAAACGACCATTTTTTTCAATTCCTACATTCTATTTCTTATTTAAATTTATTTTCTTAACCTGATAATAGTTTTTTTAAATCGAAACCGATCGCTAATGAAAAAAAAAAAATTATAATATTCCAGGCTAAATTTATTTTATATTTTTATGTAATATTATATACCTAGTGTAATAGCTAATGGTACATAATTATTTATTTTTTTATTTCATTTTTATATACCTATATATAATAGGTTTTTTATTTTATTATTGAGTATTAACCTTTAAATATTTAATTTTGTTTTATTATTGATTAAAATAATTATTGAAAAACATGAAATATTAAACATTTTCACGCGTATACTTCATAAATATTGGATATTTTTAATTTTTTGTCAATTTTTTAATTGATAAAAATTTTATCTCTTGATATTGAGACCGGAACATTTTATTCAAACATATTTATAAATATTCCTCATATGGACTGAAAATATTCCGAAAACCATTAGTATACTTTCTTTTCATGGGCCGCGGGCCGTTTAAAGTTAAAATTCGTACAAAACTGGTAATTTTTATGCAAAATAATGATTTGTTTTTTCAATCAAAGGCTTATGAAACACTTTATTCTCAATCCAGTTGAAATTTTCTTTAA
>JAIPRM010001705.1:15330-35613 GCA_025469315.1 Stegophylla sp. TES_Ste_2020
TTATATTATTAACTTCCTTCGTTCAGAATCGTTTTACTGAAGAAATGATTTATCGTTTCTTTAAAATTTAATACGCCCGTCAAGAGAATACCACCCGTCGTGCGAAGTATGTCCGGCTTTTTTTAAAATTGGCTGTATCAACATTACTAACCAAGAAAGGCACATATGAAGGAGTGAGAATTCGATTTCGCAGTGCTTCCCAGTTTTTGCTTACTTCTTACTGAAACTAATTCAGCGTGGACACAAGTTGACCGTCTCACCGATTATCACATTATTGTGTATGAAAACCGTGTGAATTTGTGAGACAAAAAACGATTTTAAAAATAAATCAAATATTAGAGTATAATATAGCGCGACCAGTGGGGGGATCTGAAGAATACTTAATAGGGTGACGGAGGACGTTGTAACGTTTACATATTATCTTTGGTAAATTTTAGAACATAATCAGTGAGAAAAAAATTTTGTTGCATAGGTTCTACCCTCGAGACGTATACAATTTTTTTATTGTCATTTTTTCTTTTTTTTGCACGTAGTTTCATAATTAAATTAGTGGTGCCATAATTTGATCCGGGCAAAAGATTAAATATTATTAATGATATGTATATCATATATCAATTAAAACGGATAAATAACATACATGACATACGACTACTTTTATTTGGTTAATACAGGGTGTCCCATCGAGGATTTGCTCATTACGATATCTCTGTTTTTTTAGTTAAAAAAAAAATGTTGATAAAGATAGGTTTGGTAAATAATAAATGTTTAAATTTATAGTCATGTTTCAAATAACTGTCGTCAATGCATAAAGTTTTCATAATTATTTCAAAAAATTTACAATTTAATGTTTCAAATGTTGAAAATTTTATGCAATCTAAAACAAATGTTTCTATTAATTAAAGTAGACGGCAGAAAGTTTCAAAAAATGGTTCATAATTCTTTTTGGTTTTTTAATAATTATTTTAATTTATGATTTTTGCTATTACTGATTGTTTTTCATAGCCGGACATAATTCGCTCTTCTGGTCAGATACTATTGGTAAGTGTGTTGAAAATGACGACTATTATTGATCTTTGTATTATTTACTTCTTTCGTTCATAATGGTCTGGTTGAAAAAATGATTTATCGTTTCTTTAAAATTCTACAAACCCACTAAGAGTATCTGATCCAAAGAACGAAGAATATCCGTGGTTAGGTTAGTTTGTCCGACTTTCTAGCCTATACTTTTCATTGTTGCCGTGGTGGCATGGCGGTTTCCTATCAAAATCTTGTGTTATTATTATTTTTTTTTTTGGGGGTTATTTCCGAGAACTTCATAATAGCACGTCGTCGATGCAATATCATTGAATGAATATCACAAGGCTCTTTTATAATGGAACAAGGAGGTTGGAATACAAACGATCATTATGTGTCTATCTCAGTTTCGATTTTTATTACTCTCGTGGACAATTGACGACCGTTTTGGTTCAAGAGAAAATACCACATGGAGAAGATACTCCACTGGACTTGTCGTACAATCCACTGACCCAAAAATTAATGACACAAAATAAACGCATTGTACTACGCGTTCACGTATTATATTATATATACGTGTGCTATAAATCTCCATTGGCCATTATTATGATGACGGCGGCGGGCAGTGCCTGAAACTACTTTTGTCAACATAATAATATTACATCATAAATGCTCGTTAACAATAATCGTATAAAAACAGCGATTCTCAAACTGGGGGTTGCAAACAAATTTTTTAGGCTCGCCAATGCATTCAATATCGACGAGCTATTTTTTTATTATCATCATACAGTTAACAAAAATTTGGGATTTCTGATAAAAATATACGTTTATAATTATCAATTATCTATTATTTAAATTTTAATACAATAATAATTACAATGATTTGACATTACTTTTTAATAAATATTATGGTAAACGACTTGACTTTCACTTCCTTCTTAAAAGATTTATAATCACCCCATAATGCACTGGTGGGATATAATCAAAATTATAAACTTCAAAGTAAGTTGTACCAACTACCAACTATTCAATTTTATACCTATCTAATGAATACTATAATGATAACAGTGTTCTTTAGTAAGAGCTAATTATTTTATATTTTTTAATGCATAATAATATGTATTTTTATTTCACAGGTCTAAACACTAACATTATATCCACCCATTATATCGAGTGAATAATCATGGTGGTAATAGAGAATATTGATGCACATGAAAATATTTAAATAATATCGTAGTAAATTTAATAGCACATTGAAAGGCGTTTAAATAATCATTTAACAATACTTTTTTAATTTTTATTTGTATAGAAGTCGCCATTAGACTATTACACGTTACTATGGTTACCATATTATATTCAACAAAATATGATTTGAACGTGAAAACACATTTTCAAAATTTTAAATCATTTTGGAAACTCTTTCTTAGTGCACCCCTTTAAAAGGTACCCTGAAAATTTCAAGTCTCTTCCTATTTATGGTTTGGGCTCTACTTCGATTCTCAGTCAGTCAGTTTGTGTCGATAAAGCCACTTATATAATATTTTTCTTTATTTACCCCCTTTCAAATAAATTCGACCGAGAAATAAAATTATCAACTATTAACCCCTTTAACCTCATTGTTTATATCATTATTTTTAATATAGATCAAATTATTGGTTAATGGAAGTTCAAAAAAATGTTCATTTATCTACATAACCAGCAAGTGACATTGTCTAATTTAACCTCCTAGCGGTCGCGCTAGCGGTGTTTACACCGCACCATTGGGAAAAACCGTTTTATTTAATTATATTTATCGATAAGATTAGTATGACCCCCTGCTATTCCTAAACCATGTATTTATAAACATAATGCAATAGTCATGCATTTTGTCTTTACACGTAAAGTCACCAATATGTAGTCACAAAGTGTAAGTGAACGGTTTTTCCCAATGGTGTGGTGTAAACTACACACTGCTAGCGCGACCGCTAGGAGGTTTATGTACAATATTATGTTAAAATAAAGTTATTTGATAAATTGAATTGTTTTGAATTGAATTGAATTGTCATTGTAAATTATTCCTTATGTGTATTGTGCAAAATATAAGATAACAGTTCTAAAAATCTACACTAAAAATAAAGAAATAAAATAGCGGTGTTAACTCGGCGGCGCGACTGCCAACGAGATTCTCATAGGCGCGAACTCTAAGACAGGGATTCTCAAAGTTTTATGAACACGGGTACCGTTGTTACAAATAAATTTTTTTGGGTACCCCTCCTTAGTTACTTAACTAAAATCTATTTAAAAAATTTTTAGAGACTTACATACATTTTTATTCCATTAAGATTAAGTTATTAAAAACTGATCTAAAAAAAATTTTAAAAACTAATATCGCTTATTTCCAAAGAAATAAGTGAGAAAGGTACTTATAGATTTTAGAGTTTTTTTCCTCTATTTTAATTCAAAGGTTTTGTTGGTCAGACCCGTACCCCTTAAAAAATTTCGAGTACCCCCAAGGGGTACGCGTACCACAGTTTGAGAATCCCTGCTCTAAGAGGTTAACTTTCTAAATAAAGTATTTCTACTCAATTAATTTTAAAACATAACTATACAAAATAATTTAATGATTGGATTATACCCGGTATGTATTTCTAAATAAACAATAATAATTGGTGTTCTTTATCAACAATATTTCCTAACGTCATCTCAAAGTGAATTAAAACAAATCCGTTTGATTTAAGCGAAAAAACGTGAAAGATTTGTTAATTTTAATATCATTAGACCCATAGTAGGCATGTAGTAGAAATACACTAATGTAAAAGAGGTACGTACATACCTGTCGATGACGAAAATACGTGGCGTACGTTGGCCGCAATGTATTGAACGTAAAACACGAATAAAACGATTTTAATTTTAAATTAATGAGAATTTACTCTCATTTTCGCCGAAGCAAAAAAATAAATACGAATTACATAGAGCTATTAAAAAATTGACTCCACGGATATGCTGAAATGCACGAAGTCGAGCGTTTAGTGTCTAGAAGTTTCGGCTAGTCAATTTTACCCGGTTTAACCCCCTTTGTTTGGGTCGCAAACAATTAGTTGTGTTATAAATTTATTATCAGTAAGTTGGCTAATATCAAGTGATCAACCAACGACCATTAATTATTGTATTTTTTTTTCTATGTTTGTAATTAACGGTCTCAGTGCAGGTTAAAGGCCCACAATAAAATATTGTATTTTTATTGTTAATAGTGTGCACTGAGATTCTGTTACTTATTTCTAGTCGGTAAAAATTGTCCGTGTAGCAGTTAGTAGTTTTCGTTTTTCATCAGCTGTTTGTCGTTGTTCTGCCGTTCGATGTTGATCTAGTTCCGGTAATCGGCCATTGTCCTTTCATTTTCATAGTTATATAAATTTGTTCATTTTCATTTTCATGTTTGGTTTATTCCCGAGTTGGCTGACATTCACATTTGTTATGCAGTGAACTCAAATGGATTTAATTGCTGTTCAATGTGCGTAGGTGGCGTGTGGAAAAAAAACCAAGGAAAAAAAGAACATGAAACAAAAAACCAAAACATAAAAAACCATGAAAATAAAAACCAAATTTTATATTTTGCTATAGGTATTCCACCTGTTGTACAACAAAGAATAAAAAGTAAAGTAATGTAAAGCAAAGTAAAGAAAAGTAAAGTATAGACAAGGAAGTCGGACATAATTCGCACCACGGATATTCTTCGCTTTTTGGGTCAGATACCTTTAAAGGCTGTGTAGTATAATTTAAAAAAAAAAAACGATAAATCATTTCTTCAATTAGACAATTCTAAGCAAATTATATTCGAAGTCGGCCACCGTGTTTTTCATTGTTGTTTTCCATTTGGTAAAATCGTTTCATATAGTATAGTTTTTATTCATGTTTTTTCACAATGTTTTTTTATTCATGTTCACAGATATTTCATAAATTAGTAGTCGTCGTGAGTTGTTTTTTGTTGTGTGTTGCTACCGTTGGTTCTTGTGTGTTCCTGTGTTGTCATATTATTGTAACGTGTATTTTAGGTAAGTTATTGGCCAATAACATTTAGTTTAAGGTTTAGTTTTAAGTAATTTTGTATTTTTGAGTTGTTTTTATATTTTAATTTGTGTGCCAAATTGGCAACTTCCAAAGATTATTTTATTATTTACATTTTATGCACACTACTTAGTTATTAGTTACCAATTTTATCTTTGCGTTTTATTAGATTTTTATATGTTTATTGTTGTGCCAAACAGGCAAATAATAAAATTGTTACCATTTTTTTTTTTTATATATATCTATATTGTTCAATATTATTATTGTTTTAGTTTGCCCCTTTTGGTCATTAATATTTACATTTTTTTTATTATTGTTGTGCCAATCAGCCAACTATATTTTATAATTTATTTATTATCACCGTTTTACCATTTTCTTTTTTTTGTTTATGTATAGTTACCGTTTTGCTTTATTATTTACCATTGGATTATTCAATTTAATTGCCAATTACTATAATATACAGTTAGTTATCTAATCTTAAGGTATAATCATAAAATCTTTTATTCTTCATTCTATAAAAGGGCTCTTGAATGCTGTCAACACCCTTAGAAGGCAAATTTTCAAAAATCCTTTCTTATTGTACTCCAAAATGGTGGTACGAAGATGCCCTAAAAATTTCAAGTAAATCGGTACGTTAAGTGCTAGAGCTGTGCGTTGATTATCAGTTAGCCAGGACAAAGCTGTTTATATAAACATATATATGTACAATATAATGTTATGGCTGTCGATGTTTATTTTGCACATTTTCAACGATTTCGTTTTGCTGAAAATGTAAATTTTAATTTTACATAAGGGTTTACTTGTATTATATAAGACCCTGTCGTGTAGTAGTAATTAACCACTGAAAAAAGGTAGAACGTTATAAACATGAAATTACTCTCAATTAATATTATAATAATTGTCTGATTAATATTATTAGCTTTTAAATATTTATTGCTGGATAAATATTAACGTGAATTCTACAAGCGACGACGTTATAACTCGTACCTACGTATATTATTTGGGTCGAAATTCTATGATATTTTATTCTATCCTCTGACAATATATTATACGCGTTCAATATTTACCTACTATGTCTGTCAGCGCCAATTTCGTTGGATTAAAAATCAAGAGTTTTACTTAAACGAGCACGATTTATCTTTTTTAGATCATTTAATTTTTTGATTAAGAATTTAAGATACTTAGGAGACATAACACCTCGAATTGTAATTGTAACCATAAGTTTTATGTACCTATATAAATAATTATTCTTTCTTATTATTATATTTTTTTAATTTTTTGTGTGTTTTCTTTCTTTTATGGAAGATTTTAACATTATAATAATTGTCGAATACTATTTTTACAGTACTTGACATAACATGGAACTGGTGACGGTTTGAAAAATTGTGTGAATAACTTAAAAGTAGAGTACGGATTTTGAAGGAATTTTACTTTTTTTTCTATTTCCCTAAAACGAAGCCATTTCAGCTATAAATTGGATTTTTATTACTTAGAATAATATGCATGACATTTTATCATATATATATATATTTTTTTTGTATTTTAATGCTTTTTGGAGTATTTTAAGTACTTTTTTTATTTTTTATTTATATTTTAATGGTTTTTGGGATGTTTTGGACATGATTTTGATTTTAAGTTACATTTTTTCAATATGTGTTCTAAATAAATGTATTTGAAAGATTAATTCAGTCTATGAAGATTTTTTTTTTTTTTTTAACTTAAAAATAAATTTAATTGTCCATGCAAATCTTGATGATATAGTTAAATCATTTTACAACTTTATTTAACTCATTTTTATTAATTAGGTGTCTAACAAAGAATATATTTAATTTATAGACAAACTGTGGAAGAAAAAGAACAATATGATTTTTTTTATAATTTAATAAATTAATAACAACCTGGCATCTAATATGGCCATTAGTTCTTCAAGATTTATTTTAGAAGTTATGTTAAAAAGAAATTTTCAAAAATTTTACAAAAATTCCAGTAATGTCATATTTTTCCATTTTTTTGTCAGATTTCCCGTGCTTTTGAAAAAAGTATTGAGAAATTTGGAAAATGACCTCTTAAAAGTACCATCCGAGTTCGATTTGGATTTATAACGTAACTGATTGGAACTTTTGGACAAGTATTTCTATACGAAAAAGTGCTTACAGAAGAAGAAAAAGAAATTAAACATCATTATAAAAACATAAGCTTCCTCACTTCGTTTAGAATTTGAAATAAAAAATTAGAAAAAATGTCAAGTCCACGAGGGGCAGAACAAAATATTTTAGCTACTTTTTTTTATTACCCGAAAACATGATTAATCGGCTTAGAATAAGCACACATCATTGTCAATTTATTATTTCACTTAGAATGTAACAGGTATTACTCAAAATCCTATACATATATGCATTAAAACAATGTTGATTTTATTAATACAAAACCGCGGAATATATATCAATTTCTTCTGTGACACAAAACTTTATATTATAAATAATATTATATCACATAAAAAAATTAACTACTAACAATAATTAGGAGGTAATTCGTTTAATTTTTTTTTTTTTTTTTCTGAAATCGACATAATTAAAATTGAAATTGTATTACCTAACAGTTTTGGATTTCGAATTTTATGCTCTGAGCATCTTACAAAAATTTAAAAAGTATAAACTATTTAGGTTTCTATCTCCTGAATTGTTATTAATTAGTTTATTACAACACTGCATAGTCATATTTTCTCATTTGGATTTATATGTATATCTATAGACAGGTATTATTATTATAAGTACAAAAATCGTATATAAATTATAATGCAATATTACAAAGTAATAATACATCTTATCTTGCTTAATATTTGAGCATTTGACAAATATTAGTTTAAATAAAAAATAATAATAATAATAAACATACAAGTGGAAAACATTTTCTTTAAAGCGTTTTAAGTGTAAACTGATAGTATACTTTATAACTATAATTTTAACATAATATACACCTACTTATTTAATGTCTTATCTACCCATCTAATTTGTATATAATTAATTAGTGCAAAATTTTGAAAACATATTTTAATAATTTTCTTGCATTTGATTATAAAATGAAAATATTTAAATAATTAAAATGAGAATGAAATCTATTAGAAATAAAAATATTACACACATTATTCGATTTTAAATTGGTCATTTGAAATTTATATTTGCTTTGTAATAGTTTAGTGTGAATGTTCAAAGAAACATAATTATGATTTGTTACAAAACGTGGGGACTTTTAAGTTTTAATTTTGACAAGTCAAAATGATACCATATGATATAATCAATTCGTCATTGTAAATGAAAATGTTAATTTTGAACAAGCAGTTAAAATGTTGAAAAGTGTGACATATTAATTTTTGAGTATAACAAACTATTACATAGATATTATATTTTGTAGTGAACACAGTTGTAAGCAGTAATAAAAATGCTTCTTTTCAATTACTTATTGAACTTACATAACAATCATCATTATGTAATAAAAATAAGGTTATGCAATTATTTAATATGAAGAAATATTGTTTTTATTGACAATTACTTACACAGATGCCACAAACATCACAAAATTATGTAGGTATGCATATACAAAATTACGGTATAAGGTTAAACAGATTCACTTTCGCAAATTATTACACTGTAGTTCATATTACTATATGTAGTCCTGATATTACTTCATGTACTTTAATTTCAAATAATAAATTATCAAATTCATTTACAATAATTACATTGTAGTTAACCTTGTACACGTACTGTTTTTGAAATAATATGGAAAATTTGAAATTAGATTGATTAACGTACATTATTTTCATGTGATAATCAGATAGGCAAGTAGAAAACAGTAATTTATATTGTTTTACGACAAACGTTTAGGTGTCAAAAGTGTGTATATAAAGAAATATGATTTAAAATAAAAACAAGAAATTTAAACATTCGTTTATTTGTCTTAGAAAATTGTAAAAGTATTTAATATTTTTGCTAGGTAGATACATGTATAGTCATTATACTTCAATAGAAATTATGTTATTTTAAATCAACTATCGAACATTGTTAATATATTGGGTAACTCCTTCGTGTGTTTCACAAATAAAATTATTCGCAATATTATGGTAAAGGAAGATAGGATACAATGTAGATAAAAAAAAAAATATATATATATATATATAATAATAATAGGAACAATTATTAAAAAGTTCATTATCAGATAAATTATAATATTATTATTAATAACATTTCTTGTACAGTAGTTGTATACATACAATGTTTCGTTTCGATTTTGTATTTTTGTACTTAATTTGAAAATACATAGATCTATAAGAAAAAAAAAAAAAAATTAAAAATCCGTCTACATAATATTATAAAGCGGGGACCACGATCAATATAAGAGTATAATAATTGCCAGTATATTCAGCAATTATTACAGAATAATAGTTGAAATACAATTAACAATTTCACATAGAGCAACACTGGACGGATACACTTAGACGGACATCGCAACGTATTCGGGCAATACGATCGCTGTGAAATATCTCGAGTAAAACTAACAAAAATAAAAATATAACGGTTTCAAGTCATAAAAATCTAATAGGAAAACTCTGAAGAAATGCAAAGAATATTGTTCTTCAATAAATTATTGACTCGACTCGGGACGGCGTGTAAACTTTTCAGTTTATAACAACAAAACGGGAAACAGCTGATAATGATCACAAAATAATTGTTATGATTTAGTGATGTGAGGAGAAATTCAAATCAGAAGACGTTACAGTATCACAACATAATCTACGGTATCAATTATTTGGTCTTTTGGTGTTGCACATATAATATCTAATAATATCCGATTTTAAGTTTCTAGGGTAAAAAAATAAAAATAAATGTACAGAGATAATGAAAAAAAAAATCTAAATAGGTACTAACTAATAAAACAATACGCACATAATAATTTATGTTTAATTACAAAACTGAGCTAATACTTAAAGACGATGGTTCAATCTCTGTTAAGTATGATTTTACATTTTTTAACTACAACTTTAAGAACTTTAAGACTAAAATACCAATTTATTATTATGATATTAATAGACACATTGTTCTTTACATGTAAATCCTGTTATAATCATTCGTTTTGTTTTGTATACATTTACTTGACATTTTATATTCTAAGTATACAATAATAATAATAATAATATACATAATATGTAAGTACATAAAAAAGATCATAAAAAAAAAAAAAACATTACAAATTGTAAGAATAAAATAAAATTTGTTTACATGACAACCTACTAATATATATAATATATATATATATATAATATTTTAGGACTTATACGTAATATTCTACAAAATACAAAAGTATAATAATATATTTTACGTGTAAAACTTTGTCAAACCTACGTTTTTTTGTTATTAAATGCAAAGTATAATCGAGTCAATGTGGCCGTTTGGTTAGAACCTGAGGTCGCTCGAAAAGTCGTCGGAGGTGTGATATGCCATTGAATTTTATAAAATGTCGTTGAAACGAAAGTGTTGATAATATTTATTTTATGAAATCCGAACGGAACACCGCACGCGTTATGTTATTATGGCTTAATAATAACGCCTGTGAAATTAGCCCCTCCACCTTAACCAAATCCCTCAGGATAAATTGTAAGTCGGAGACTTTTATTTGTAAGTAATTGTAAGTTCAATCTCGAAATTTGTAAGCTGATAATAATCTCTTAAAATTTGGGCGGCAGCCCCCCCCCACCTCAACCAAATAGCTCCGGAAAAATTGTAAGTCGGACACTTTTATTTGTAAGTAATTGTAAGTTCATTCGCGAAATTTTCAAGAGATTTCCCTTTCAAAATTATCCAACGAATTAGGTTCTGGCCATCCAAACCTAATTTTTGGGATAATCCATAAGGGTTTAACTTACAAATTCTGAGAGTGAACTTACAATTGGTCCGAATCGATATTGGGGGGTGGGGGGGAGCTGAGTTTTACAGGCGTTTTATAATACGTGTTATTTTAATTCGTAAGAGTCCGAGAAAGCGTGTTCGGGTGATCGAAAACAAAAGAAAGGAAAGAAACCGGTTTGATGGGACGCGTTTCCGAAATGGTTGTGTAAAGAAAAAACGAGTGTGAAACGGTTTTTTGAAAATTCTACGGTTCACGTGTTTTCGTTCGGGTCCTTCGTGTGATGGATACATATTATTGCCTTCCCCACACCTCTGCACCCGGAAATCCCCGAGAAAATAAACCGTGTGCACGCGATACAAAAAATACACTGTAAAAAGACGACGTTTTTCACTACTCAATGGTTGATGCGGGGGAAGGGGGGAATAATTCGTAACACTTTAGAATTATCGATCACTCGTGTATTTGTATATATATATATAATAAATAAGGATACTTGTGTATATACATACATATAGCTCATTCGCAGGGATATCTTATATATACATGTTATGCGATCGAGCGGAGCGAATTGGGATTAGACGGAACACGCGGCAGTAAACTACTTGTCTTCTCCGGCGGCGGCGGCGGACGGAAAGCAGAAAATGCAAATTGATGTGGGTTTAAGAAGAATAAAAAAAAAAAAATAAATAAAAACAGGACACCCGAGGGACCGCTGCACGGGGACCGAAAGGGACGATACGGGAACAGATGTTGCGCGTTTTGAATTCGAGCAAACGTAAGTTACATCGATCCGCTCCTCCTCCGACTGTGGACACGCGGATAGACGTGATTTTTTACCGCCTATCCGAGATATAAATATGAAATCAATCTACAAAATGGAGTTGTACAGCATTTCTGTGCCGCCGCATAACGAATTATATTTACGTTAACCGAATTTGAGTCTCCAATTCAGTCGACTTTGTTAGGGGAAAAAAACTCTAAACTCAGATTTTTGTTTTTTAATCAGTATATCTATAAACATATAAATATAAATATTGAATTGAGTAAATTTGCAATCCTCATGGTATCTATGGCTAAAAATTGCAAACAAAACTGTATAACAGGTATACATAACTGACAATCTTGTAAAATTGTAAGAAGAGAAGAAAACGTTGTCGTTTTTTTTTTTTTTTTTATATATATTTTATCAAACTCAAATAGGTTCGTTTAAGGACTCAATCAGATGTTTGTTTGTATTGTTTTAAATAACGTTGTGGAATTTAAACTGAAAAAATATTGATTGGAAAAATAATCACACGCATTTCGGTTGTAATAAACTCGATTCATTTTTTAAGCTTGAAAATCTATATCAAGCCGTATAGTTTGAGCTTCACTGATTTTTTATATTATACAAAGATACTTATAAACGCTTACGATTTCTACACTGCGATTGGAGTGAAAAGAATTTAGTAACGCTTTAGTTACTGTTAGTAGTACTACCCGCCTTTGAATGGTTACCAAATGTGGCATCAAATAATTCTTCTCGATTTTCAAAAACAATAACTATAAAGGCTTAAGCGAAAACCCCACTCTTACCCTTTGTCAAAAACTTATTTATGCGAGTTAGGATTTCGCCTTACACACTGCTACCAACAATAAATATCACAATGCTAATTTTACCCCTTTCCTCTAGGTGCTCGAAATAAAACCTGTCATTGTTAAACTTTGTCGAAATAAGCAACCACGTATAAGTCGTTAATTACATATTACTTACGTTTATAATATTTTTTATTAATTTTTTTAACCTATTACTTAATTGAGATTGGATGATTAAAATATTCATGATATACCTTTTCTCTTTTGTTTATTTATTTTTATAATTATTATTATTCATTTTTAGAGTATAAAAACGTATGTTGAATTTTAATTATTAAAATTGGTCATGACCTACTTTTTTTTCCAAAAAATCATTTCCCATTGGGGGCATCACGAATAAATTTGGTACAAAAAAAAGGACACCTCAGTAAAAAAAAGTCTGGAATTCGAACGCACGGCTTAGACAAACTCTTTTTCTGACAAATTGAATGAATACACGTTTTATACAACCGATTAAATCATTTAATGACATAAACATGTTAAGAAATTATATAAGAATTATATTTCGGACGTATTTTGATATATTATGTATGTGCAAATTCTGTCCACATTCTGGATAGTAATCAACTATTCTCATAACTACGAGTAGGTTAGATACAAGAAATTAGGAAAAATGGCACCTGAATGAAATACTTTAATAATATTTAAAAATATACATCTTACGATGATCTCGTGTAGTTCTCCACTTGAGTTGGCAAAGAGAAAAAAGAAATTCACGAGTTAACATTAAACTTACTGCATTTTTAAATATTGCATTTACCTACCACAACCAATCGAATATCATATAAATATATTTTTTATTCAATTGTTTTTCTAGAAAACAAAACGATTCGATTTTATTCGACAACAACGTCTCGGTTTATTTTTCTCCGGACGGTTTCAAACTGATATCGGGCGATTTTTCCCATACGAATTCTATTACTATGCATTAACATGTAAAATCGAAATGCGATTAATAAAAATATTATTCCCAAGTAAAATTATTTATGCTAGTCACGATTTTTTAGATGTAACATTCAAAACGTCATAGCTCATGATTACACGTTTTAAATATTCAAATGTATATATAAAATAAATATTTTATGTAAGCACATACAATGTACAAATGTACTTCTCGATGATCACTTTCAAATCGCGTCGAATGTGTAATACATTAGTAGTAATACTAATGGAGAATTAAAAAATAGTGTCGTTACGTAACGTTTCCAATAAAATTCTGAACAAACCGACATGTTTTTTTTTTTTTTTTTTAGCTATTAAATTGTTAATTAACTTCAAAATGTAGAGTGGAATAATTATAATAAAAAAATAAAAAAAAATAATTGGTAATAATTTTCTTTTTTTTTTTTTTACGCCGGTTTCATCACTTGCATGTGGAACTATCATAAATATTCACATAGATTTGTGGTCCCACGTTGGTGCCAATGCGTTTGCTTTTTTTACCGTTAGGGCCAAAAATAATTAACGTGAAACACGTGCACACCGATTGTTTTGGCCAAAAGGTTTTATCGGAAAACGCTTCACGCGCCCTGTGAGTACACGCAATCGCGCGTTACAAAATTCCGACAAAACACGGCGCAATTAGAGGGGGACTTGAGGAGGCTAAGCCCCCCCAAAACTATTCATAACCCCCCCCCAGAATTTTTGACGATTACATATTAAGGTTAATGACTTTTGGGGGGGCTAAATCAATCAAACATAATATTAGTCCTCCCAAAAATGTTTTCCGAGTTGCGCTAATGTACGGCGCCCGAACAGGGGGAGGGGGGAGGTGCAATTTTTCGTTTTTTTATTATTAATTCACTGTCAGTGTATTAGGAGGGCTGGGATTTCGATGCACTTTGCATTGTTTTCCGAAGTTTTCTGTGTTTTGTTATAAAATACGTTTTAGGTGTTTTTCAATTGGAATAAGAAATTTAATTTTACATTTTTTTTGCATTTTCTGATTTTACGGTCATTTTTATCATTTTTTCATTTTTTTGGGGCATTTTATAGGTATTTAGGTAATTTTTGGTCTAAAATTCAAAATTTTATTATTAACTTCTAATATGGGATTTATTTTTAAGAATGGATTAAATAATATCTTATCCACAATTCTTATACATTATATAAATTCTTATCTTGCTTAGCGATATGCTAGAAGCCTAAAACATTAAAATCGATAAAAAAGAAGCCCAACGATACCCTCACACCAGTCATATAATTTTTTGAATTTTTTTTGGTAATTTTTGCATTTTTTTAAGAGCATTTTTACCGATTTTTAAGGGCATTTAAAATCCCAGCCCTAGTTATTAGTCTACGACAGACTGAAAACACATTATGACACCTTATTGACAGGTTGAAGTGAATTTTTCACTCCATTTCGTTTTTAACACGTCACGTCCAAAAAAAATTAAATGACGGCGGGTTCGAAACGGTGGCGGGAATGTTTCCTTTTTCGAAATTTAATCGGCCGAAATTAAGCGTACGTTTGATTCTTGTGCAATTTCGTTATGTTATCTAATCATACATCGGTTTTGTCTTAAAAATTTTTGAAATAAAACATTTTTTCACTACCTATACTGCACATTGTGCAAAAGGAAACGGTTTTAAATTTCGCAGCCCCGAAAGAAGGAACTCGCATATTCCCCCACTACGGCTTCCTCCACATGACCAGTTTGTAAAAAACTCATTCGAGAGCTATTATTATCAATATTATAGACACGTACGAAAGAGAGTTCGGTTTACACAAAATTAATTTAATGTCATTTGGAAAAAAAAAAAAGAACAAATAAAACATTCATTCCGACGAATACTTATATTATTAATAACTATATAGAAACTAATTTACACAACCAGTCCTCCTGCACAGATGATGAAACACGTTTTTTTTTTTGAATTGTCGTCGTCCGATTAGAGATCACTACGACTCGGTTTTATCACGGTGACGACGACGATACAGACGTATATCGTTTCGTTGAGTATATTGAATTATTTGCTGTAAAAAATAAAAAAAATGGTTGAAATGAGAAAACAATTCGATTAATCTACGAAATCGTTGAAACCTTTTCCGCTCTCGGACACCTGTCGATAGTGAATACAACATAACAATGAAAAGCGTTCAATGATTAAATGAGTTCAAAGAAATTATTTAGATAATTAAAGTGCATTAAGTAAATTATTGTTCTCTGATAAATTATCTTTGTTCACTGAATTTTTTTTAAAAATTTTTGCAAATTTACGAGTTTGAGAGAAGAATGTACTTGTACTACAATGCTGGGTGATTTTTTCATTGTGTTAACGTTTTTTTGAGAACTTAAACTTATCTAAAAAATATATTTAATACCCTTCATTGACCAGAAATTTCATGAACTTGGTGCTTTGAATGCATAAATCCAAAAACAATGATCTTAGAAACTTGTAATCAACACTGTTATCAACGATAGTTTTGCATAGATTTAAAACTAAAATTTGACCTTTGTGGGCTAAATATAGAATTTTAAAAAATATCAAGAATATAATTAATAATAATATATAGCAAAATGCAATTACATTTAGATGGTTTATGATGTTAAAAAATACTCATAGTGCACGTAGCAAAATGTCTTTTAGTATTAATATCATTCATTAATAATTATAACTTATAAAAGAAAAAAAAGCTAAGAATACACTTTTTTATGGTTTCATCGCGTTAATGCAAAACTTTGTATGGTTTTTGTTATTATTATTATTTTTATTCTCATATTTTAGAAAACAAAATATGGTCATTTATTTAGTGACATTAAATAAAATTTTAAGCCTTAATTATTCAAAAAATATAAGTGGCTGTGACCAGAAACCGTATCGTTTCACCGTATGAATAAAACAAAAACATTACATACAAAAATCAGTGGCGATGCGTCGTTACTGCGCCGCGGCAGTGGCGACCCGATCCGATGAGCAATTGTCATTGGACGGCGAATCGGTCGATGCACCGCCGCGGTCCGTTCCGTTGCCCAACAGCCGCTGTTCGACCAGGTATTCGTCGTCGTTGTTGTTGTTGTTGTTGTTGTTAACGTTGCTGCTGTTGTTGTTGTTGTTGTTGTTGTTGCGGTGGTGGTAGTGGTTATGGTTGTGGCCGGCCGCGGTCTGGACACCGCCGCCCACGATGACCTTGTGTTTGGCGTCCTCGGCAGTGTACTCGGATTGGTTGCCGTACGCGTACGCCATTTCGGCCACCCGCGAGTCGGCGGACGACGAACCGCCGCTAGAGTGGTCGGCCGCCGCGGCCGCTGTCACCGTCGCAGCGGCCGACTGTTGCAGTTGCAGCGGCTGCTGGCCGGACGTGACGGCGGTGCAAGCGGCCGGTGGTGCCGCGGTCGGCCGACGATCGGCCGTCAGGTCCACTTGGGTCTGGACACTAGGCTCGAGCACGGCCGCGACCGGTCCGCAGCCGCCGCCGCCGTTGGCCAACAGAGACGCCTCGCGGAACTCGCGACGCATCATTTCGGCCTCCATGTCGAACTCGTCGTCGTCGTACTCGTAGTCGGCCGCCGCCGGTTTGTCGCCTCCTCCGTCTGCCGCCGATTCCGCCACGTAGACGTTTCCCTGCGGCGTGAGCACAAACACATAATAATATATATTATGACTAGAGATAGGGGATGTTGATGACAAATGCGTTTTTTAGATTCTTTTTTAGAGCTTGTGTTTTTACAATGATATTTTTTTTTTCCGCGTACAACTTTTCGTATGGATGGTATTTGTCCAAAAGTTTCGATCAGCAACTTTTTGAAACCGTATTCGCCTCTAAACGGTACTTTAGAGAGGTCATTTTTTGAATTTCTCAATTCTTCAATATTTTTTTTTTTTTTTTTGAAAAAACTACCCAAAATTTGACAAAAACTACTCGGAAACCATCATTTTTTGATTCGAACTATATGAAAATTTAAACATAGATAGAAAATAATATAAGAAAGATTTTGGCGCAAGAAAATTTTGGACATTTTTTTTTTCTCATTTATTTTTTATTCTTCGTTCAGAATCGTTTTATTGAAGAAATTATTTATCGTTTCTTTAAAATTCAATACACCCGTCAAGAGAATCCCACTCGGCGTACGAAGAACACCCAACTAGCGAAGTACACAGATTTTTTTCCTTTAATCCTATGCAATGCTCTCCTAGCTAAAAATTCGTTTCATGCCTCCCTGATTCAGAATATGAAAATTTAATTTTGTATTTTTGGTTATAAATGCGTTGTTTTTGCTTTTTGACGTAATTTTTTTAAAATTTTTACGTCAATATTTCATCTTAAAAGTCATTTTTTGTAGATTTTGTAAATTATCGGTCATTTTTCTAATAAAATTAAGACTTTCAGGAACGATTTTACATTTTTAAAAATATTTTTATCAAAATTTTTGAAGAAATTTGTTACAATCAGTGGTGGCGCGAATGATGTTTATTTGAATCACGTGATTCATAAACATTTTAAGGGGTGGGTGTGTGTTGAAGATCAGGTCGACTGAATAATATTGCACTGGAAGTGAAAAGTAAAATAATATTCACTTAGGTTATTATTAGGCTTGTTATTATGTACCTATAAATTGGGTGGGGATATAGCTGTGGAGTCGGAGCCCCCATGAAATGTTTTACTCGGGACTCAGCCCCACGTGAAAGGGTTTGTTTGGTGTCCAGCATTTTGATTATTTGATGATCGCAAAGTATTAAGTTTTATAACGAAAAAATTGTGAACAATATGGGTTTTTTTTTTTAAAAAAAAACCCACCGCTGAACAGCACATCATCATAAAATATGATATATTTAGAATAATTATTTTTGCTCACGTTCATTTTAAGATAGATTTATTATGTAATTCAATAAAATATATTTTCAAAATAAATCAATAAGTTATTATTATATTAATCAATGATCAGCAATCAATTAAGTTACTTGTAAATTTTTCCCAACTTTTTTTCAATTTCAATAGTCAATATAAAGTGTTACAAATGCGAACGTAGGTGTCTATTTCGTGTGCATCTGTATAGCGTATGCTCAAAAAAATAATAAGCATTATAATATTAAAGATGCGTTTACATAATATTATAGTCCGAACGCGAGCGAATGCCACAGAATACATTCGTACGCGAATTCGTTGAGACTCGGCACCGCCGTTTACACTACTGCGTTCGTGACTATTCGCCAAATAATCAATTTTTATTATTTTTTTTTTTTTTTGTCATCTTGTATTGACTATTGGTCGGATCCCATAGAATTGGCTTGGCTTTGTACATTTCGATGAGAAGTAGACACCACTCTTCATTCGACCAATCCATTATTATAATTTACTATTTATAATTTCCATTTAAAAAATTAACGAAATATCTCTAAAATTCAATTGTATATTATCCACAACACAAAAATTAAAAACCAATTGAATAACAGATTCCGAACACGACCTAATTATATCGTTTAAATTGAACGAGCATTTTCTTTGATCTACCGCCGCCATCCGAGCGAACGCCAACGAATCGTTCGGCGACTATTCGCTCGCGTTCGGCAAACTGTTTACACTACTGTATTCGGAACGATTCGTTCGCGTTCGGACTATAATGTAAACAAACACTGATGAATGTCTTCAAAATACATATCTTAATTAATAAATTATTATTGATGATTTTGTCACTCTTAATAATAATTTGAAAAAGAGTTTTGAAATACTCATAAAAATTTTCATAAATAATAAATGTTAGGACACATAAATATCGCACACGACAGAAATAAAACAAATAAATTAAAATTATCTAATAATAAAATTAGTGTATTTTTCATAACTAATAAGCGTAACTACATGCCCCTAGGTAATATCACTACTGTTTCAACAGCGGCCAAAACGCTCGAGGACGGCCGAATTTCGGAAACTGATGGTGTTCGTTTAGACTTTCGGATTAAATTTTCTATTTTAATTCTAATCTTAACAATTATTCGGCTTCGTTACTTTTCTGAAGTTAAATGATTTCAAATTAAATTATGTTTTTTTCTGCAAACTATGTTATCTTTAGTAAAATGTATATCTTCACGTGTTTTAAAATACACCAGACTAGCTTTTTCTGTACGTTTCAATCATGATTCAAATCTATCACATTAAAAACAACAATCCTTAAAATAAGCAAATAAAAAAAAAATGGTTTATTGACTCGTTATTAATAATTAATAACGAGTCAATAAACTAGATTCTAATTATTAGAATCTGGTTTGAACATCAGGTTATTCGATCAATTCGATCGTCAGACATGTCTATGCTGTTTTGCGATATTATGTAACCTCACTAAATTAGAGTGTAAAATAATTTACGGTGCCAAAGTTTGGATGTCGTCGAAAATAATGAGCAGAATAATTTTTCATATAATTTTTCATACTATTATTCAAAAAATAAACTGAATTTAATTATTATTTGTTCGAGAACATAATTTTAACCTAAACGATATAATTATTGTTTTTAATTTTAATTTTCACTAAGGGGTCCTCGATCATTTTTAGATTCTGAACGAAGTGAAGAAGCTAGTGTTTTTACAATGATGTTTATTATTTTTTTTTTTTCTGCGTACAACAAAGTTTCGATCAATAACTTTTTGAAACCCGATTCGCCTCTAGATTGTACTTTAAAAAGGTCATTTTTTGAATTTCTCAATTCTTCAATGTTTTTTTTTGGAAAAAACTACCCAAAATTTGACAAAA
>JAIPRM010001706.1:0-35610 GCA_025469315.1 Stegophylla sp. TES_Ste_2020
TTCTATCTAAATTTTCATATAGTTCGGATCAAAAAATGATGGTTTCCGAGTCGTTTTTGTCAAATTTTTGGTAATTTTTTCCAAAAAAAAAAATTGAAGAGTTGAGAAATTCAAAAAATTACCTCTCTAAAGTACAATCTAGAGGCAAATCCGGTTTCAAAAAGTTATTGATCGAAATTTTTGGACAAGTATTTCTATACGAAAAGTTGTACACAGAAAAATAATAATAAATAAACATCATTGTAAAACCACTAGCTTCTTCACTTCGTTCAGAATCTAAAATCAATATTGGTTAGCGAGATGATGAACAGAAAATGACCGTTGGGAAACCCAGGACCCAAGTGGGGTTGACATGGTAGTGCAAACTCCAAGAAGTAGTAAATATAAAAGAAAACACGAATTTAAATGCAGCTCATGTGACAAAGAAAAATTAAGTGGTTTCGTGATGGCAACAATGATGGTTTTCAATAGAAGCAAAATCCGTAAAACGTGTATCGACAATCCTCAAATCATCCTGAAAAAAAATCCTGTTTCGGTCTAAGGTCATCCTGCATTTCGTGTTACCGCGTTTAAGTGAGATGCACTGTTTAAATATATTATGTAATATTATATTGTGTATCATTTGTGCGTTTATTCGACAGCGAGATTCGAGCGAGACATTACCTGAATTCAGAATTTGAGACAAATGATTAATGTACTTCGTAGCCAATTGTAATGTTTCTATTTTAGACAGTTTACGATCTGGAGGATCAATCGGTATCATAGTTCGCAGAACGTCGAAAGCAGAGTTTACACTAAACAATAAAAGCAAATAAAGGTAATATTATTAATAATAATACAATAATTATGTAGACAGTGGTACCTATCAACAAGAGCGTCCGTAGGAGTTTGTCAAGGGAAAGGCAAACATTTTTATTCTTTGGTTTCACTTTAGGTATTTGATTAGAATATAATAAAGTTTGAGAATTTTTTTGTTTTCGTATCGTGTTTTAAGGACCTAGTACAAAAATTATGAATTTACTGCAGATAATTAAAAATAATTGAAATTTAATCTTGAAAATCAGCACAATTAATTTTAATTAATTGATAGGTAGGGTACTACCTAGTCTATGTTGTTTTAAATTAATAAATATTTTTTTTTTTAATGCATAAAAATATGTTACCTCTGGATTTGATAATTTTAGATTAATTATAAAACGTAATATTTATAAGTTCAATAAATTAAAGAAAAAACCCCCTACCATTTTGAAATTAATTAATTTCTTTAATTATTTTTTAAAAAAAAACTGTATTAGAAATATAATTATAATAAACAATGTTGTTTAAAACAGTACTTAATAGTCTAAAAATTTGAATATTGTGTACAGATGCCACAAATTATTTAATGCAAAAAATCATTCTTTGAACACTGAAAAAAGTTAAAACATAGTTTACACTGTACTTGGCCAACAGCTACCTATTACATGTCACAAATCTATAAAAATCATTATTCCTAGTTTTGGCATTCATAATCAAGTCAAATAAAAGTCACTCCGTAAAAAAGTTTTTTTTTTTTAATTTAAAAATATTTATCTTGTAAAACTGATAATTATTGTATAATGATTACGGTACCTTAAAAAAAATCCTAGGGCAGAGCAACTACCCCTCGCTGCGGACGACCTTGCCTATCAACGTTTGGAAAAACATCATATTTACTATCAATTACCTTTGAGTTCGATCTCTTTCTCTGGCGTTCGCTCCCGATCTGATTCTTTTCTTCGCGGGACCTTCGATATATTTATCTTAAAAATTCGTCGATTATTATATTTAAATACTACCTGCATGAACGTATACTATAACAGAAGCTAAAATTATGCGCACACATCACAACCGATATTTAATTATATTATTGTAATACTTAATTATTGATGAAAAAAATTGGTTGGTTTTGTTTTAAAACATGTAGTCCTAGGATATTTTTGAATTTAAAATAATAAATAACTGTTAATAAAATATATAGGTACACTCATAATGGTTAATCAAAATTTTAGAAATTAATAAGTAGGTAGGTATAATAATATTTCTAAAATGTAATTATTAGAAATTAATTTTTTTGAAGACATTATAATAGGTAGGTACTTGTAACCAAAATAATATGTGTATGAATAGTTTAATAGACAATAGGTAGGTGTGATATAAAATTAAAAATCGATCTTAGTTTATACAGAATAATTCGTAATCTAGGGTGTCTCTAAGCTACCCCTATTTGTCTAGACGAGAAAACCGGACATACTTCGCACTATGGATATTCTTAGCTTCTCTTCTGGTGTTAGGTACTCTTGATGGGTGTGTTGAATTTTAAATAAATGATAAAAACCTTCTCTTCAATAATACGATTCTGAGCGAAATATGTTAATAATATAAAAAACAATAATAGTCGTCATTTTCAACAAACCCCTAAGAGTATCTGATCCGAGTAGCTAAGGATACCCATGGTGCGAAGTATGTTCAACGACCAACGTTCTTGTCTATACTTTACTAATTTTTCCTTTGCTTTACTTTACTTCACTTTATTTTCTCCAATAAATAAAGAAAAGGAGAAAAAGACAATTTTACTAAAAACAAAAAAATGTCGATGAGAAAAAAGTGTTCTTGCGCCAAAATATTTCTCATATAATTGACTACCTATTTTAAATTTTCATAAAGTTTAGATTAAAAAAAAAAGATAGTGTCCGACTTTTTTTTTGTTAAATTTTTAATAGTTTTTCCCTAGTTTAGAGAAAGCAATTGAGAATTAGTTTGAATTGAGCCCTAATTTTATTTTTACGGGGGGGGGGTAAATTTTTAGGTTCGCCACTGGACTCTTGAGAAACAAATTATTTGTAAGACAAAGCCTCCAAACTGTAGATAATATCCGAGTATAAAGTGTGTAGTACGAAAATTTAGCTATTTTAGCCTCTAGTGTATTATATAGGTGTATTTTATCGTGATTATAATGTTGTTATAATTACTTGAGTTCCGCCGGAAAACGTTTGAACCGCCTCCGAATTCCATATTAAAGTGGGATAAAAAACGATTAACACTCATATATTATTATATTAGGCATATTAGTGTAATAATAAGTTATAATAATTCTAACTTCTCGTCCGCACACTTTGAACTCTAACGATAAACAAAAACAGATTTAATTTATTCCGTAATAACATTTGTAATAACTAGTTCTAATCTAATCTCGGAAATATTGTTGTACATTAGGTGCGGTCTAAATGATGCTTTAAACCCACTTAAAAAAAAAAAAAAAAAAAAAACACGGCTCGTGTTATTGGGGGCTCGATGAACCGTCCGTGATTGTTGAAAACAATATTATTAATAGGATAATATTATTATGACCGATGCACAGCAACACGTGTGCATCATATTATTATTACGAAAATCTATAATGTACACCAGTCGTTTATAATCTATTAATAAAATATCTTCAATGCCCACGAGTACAATATTATGAAAATTATTATCATAACACGAATTCAATATAATATTACTAATTAAATAAATACGACGACGACGACAACGACAAAGATTAGATGCAGGTTTGGTGCTTTGTTCACAGATTTAATATTATAACATTATTATTTAGTAGTTGGCCTGTGATGGTGACTGGTGTATAATATAATAATATTATGCGCGTGTCGTTATAGAATATTATTATTACTGTTATTCATATTGCGTATCGAGTATAATATACAACACTCGTGTACCTATAATAATATACACATCGGCGGCGGCAGTTGATAGTCACCGGATACGTTTCGAAGCCATCCAAATGCGCTATTGCGTTTCTGGAGACAGAATCGTTACGAACTCCTGCGCTAGTGCGTTATTATTAATATTCGAACACTGTTCGTGGTCGGTGTAGGGCGCGACAGTTTTCAAAATGGAAAACAAACCCGGACCGAGTACGCCGCCTTCTGAAGAACCCGCGGTCGCCGTCACGCCGAACGTCCCGAAACCGTTGAATAATTCTTCAGTGACTCAAGTAAAATATTAATTATTACACAA
Organism: Stegophylla sp. TES_Ste_2020; assembly: GCA_025469315.1. Classification (NCBI taxonomy): domain Eukaryota; kingdom Metazoa; phylum Arthropoda; class Insecta; order Hemiptera; family Aphididae; genus Stegophylla; species Stegophylla sp. TES_Ste_2020. The sequence continues at coordinate 4,039 of JAIPRM010001706.1, forward strand.
CGAACGATAAATGATTAATAAATATTATTCCGTTCGCGTGTTCTGTAATAAATTGTTGTACAACGGTTGTCTTTTTTTGTTTTCCCTAGGGATTTTTGGCGACGGTGTCTCTATTGCCATGCGTCATTTCCGGAGCCATCTTGGGATATACCGGCGTATCAATGTGGAACATGCCTTTGGCGTATCGAAATGTCACGTGGTTCGGTAAGCTTAATTTTCATTTATTTCTCCCCCGAGTCCATAATATAGTTTAATAAATTTTTAAACTGTTTATCTATGGTAAAATAATTATTGAAATTACATTCCTCAGAAAACCGTAATAGCACTAAACGTGTTTTAATCGAAATATTTTGTAATAAATAATTTTGTAACGTAACTCTTCAGTGTTACATAAGTCGTTTCTGTTATAATTAAATTAGGACAAAACATTTGCATATTTTGATGTGTATAATAACAACGTCGTGCAATCGATTCTGTGTAGACGCATAGCTATTGTCTGTGTGTTAAATTGGTTAAAAAAGTAATTTATCCACACGTGTACCTATTTTGAGAAAATGTAATTCATAAAAAATTATTAGTTGATAATAAATACATGGAAACCAGATTGTTGTACTCTTTTGGTATAGAATTAGATTTTAACGTTAAAATACGACAGTAGGTAAATGAAATTGGTGGGTGATATACATAAGTAAGGGAAGGGTTTTTTTTTTATAATAGAGAAGTAAATTCAAAACATTTTTTGATACAAAATAGTTAAACTTTTAGAATACGAGCGAAATTTGATTGAGCATACTGAATAAAATTAATTAGATTTGAAATCACTTAAGGACAGATGAAATTGAGGGCTTTATGGAGGCGAGGGTTCCAAAGAAAGAAATGCTGGGTCGATGGAGAAAATAATATGAAGCAAATCGCCTTTGGAGAATTCCGTAGCGACAGAGTGATGTGACCAAAGAGGGGAGAGCTTAAGTCTCGATAGAAAATAATGGTTAGGTTAAACAGATATAAATTAATGTATCTGACAAAAGGAATAATTCATAGATAAATGTATATTGTATAATATAAGTTAAATTTTCAAATGCGCAATTTCCTTTTCGTTTTTTTTTGTCGGGTCATTGTAAAAATGTATAGGTAACATTTTCGTTCGGCTTAACGCAGTATTAAGAAGAATATATAATTCCAGAAATTCAAAATATGGTAATTTGAGTGACCAGTCTAAATGCAATCCCCAGTTACTAAAATCGATCAATACGAGTCCATACATATGGCACCAAGATGGTTCTCCCTCTACTATTTTTAAATTACGTAACGTGTTACATCATGATACGGTCAATATATTTTATCGATCGCAATGTTGTTTTTGATAGAAAAGAACTTCTAATTATTAATTAGTTCTAAAATAAAATCTTCTCCAAATGTCATTACCTACTTATTACATTCGTTTTTTTAAAACCACGGCCTCGTAAGAAACTTTAAAATCACGATATAGAAAAATCAGGCCATGCTTCACACCATGGGTATTCTTCGCTCCTCGAGTGGGGTCAGTGTCGACCCAGCCAGGGCAACAAGGCTGTGAACGCTGCCGAGGCCCTCCTTTTTTTTTTTATTTAGGTATAATCTTTATTTGGTGGATTGATACAAAAACTCGGTGCAGAATATTGTTACAATCTTTTCCATTTTATATGAATAGTTAATTTTTTATTTTTATATTAGACTGAGCTGGTGACTAAACAGTAACCAAACATAATTGATTAATTACAGGAGATCAGGAGTTTAACACTCGAGTTAACCCATGATAATATAATTATGTAAACAAGTGATTGAATGCTAGTTGCTACTTATTATTATGTTAACGAATGCAAATCTGTACATGTTAATTTACACCATTTTTGATAGAAATTCGAAATTTAGATCGGTTTACAACTTCTATAAAATATTCACTAAGTTTGTTTATTTTCATGTAATAACAAAGAAATGAGGAGAAAAATCATATCTGACAGTATGAGGAGAAAAATCATATTTTTATATATTGTAAAATATTATTTATAATATTTGATATTTCTCAATTCTTCATTTTTTTGGAAAATACTACCCAATATTTGACAAAAAAGACTCAGAAACCATAATTTTTTGATCCAAACTTTATGAAAATTTAAAAATAGATAAATAATAATACGAGAAACATTTTGGCTCAAAAAAATGTAAAAAATGTAATTTTTTTCCCCTTTATTAGACAAAAAAAAGTAAAATAAAGTAAAGTATAGATACGAAAGCCGGGCATATTTTGCATCACGGATATTCTTCGCTCTTCGGGTCAGATACTCATGGTGTGTGCGTTGAAAATGACAACTATTATATTGTTCTTTATATTTTTATATTATTAATTTCTTTCGTTTAGAATCAGATCTTATTGAAGAAATGATTTATCGTTTCTTTAAAATTCCACAAGCCCACCAAGAGTATCTGACCCGAGGAACGAAGTATGTCCGGCTTTCTCGCTTTTACTTTGCTTTTTTTCTCCGTCACTCTTATTGTTTTCGCCTTTTCGACACGTCTGTTCACAGCTAGTCTGGCCGCCCTGGGTGCCTCCGTGGGATGCTTGATCGCGCAGAGCATGATGAACGCGTTCGGACCGCGGGGCACGTTGCTGCTGAGCCACGTGATTTGCGTGATCGGATGGATCCTGACCGTGACCAGCCTGACCACTAGCAACTTCCTGACGGGCCGCGTGCTGACCGGCGTGTTCGTGGGCCTGGTGTCGGTGACGGCGAGCGCGTATAGCGCCGAGTGTTTCCCGGCGCGGCGCGCGTCCCGGCCCGTCGTCTACACCGCGCTCGGCGTGCTCTGCGTGTACCTGGCCGGGTCGCTGCTCAGCTACTCGCAGACCGCCGCCATAGCGATGATTGCCACCACCGCGTCGTTCGTGCTGGTCCGCCTGTTCGTGCCCGAGAGCCCCGCGTGGCTGGAGTCGCGCGGCCGCATCGGCGACGCCGAGTACTCCAGGCTCAAGCTCCGACTGCAGGTGCCCACTACCGCGGCCGCGGCCGCCGACGCCTCCGAACCGCAGGCCTCCGCCCCCGGGCCCATTTTCCTGCGGCACATCAACCGGCCGGACGTGTACCGGCCATTCCTGGCTCTGTGCGCGCATCTCACGCTCCAGCAGCTCTCCGGGCCGCTGGTGTTCGTCGCGTACGCCTCCGAAATGGTCGGCGAGTCCGGCGTCCGCGTGCTCAACTCGTATTTCATAGCCGTCGTGCTCACCGCGTTCCTGGTGGCCGGCAGCTTCGTGTCCGTGGCCATGGACCACCGGGAGTCCACCGCGGTGCTGTCGTCCGCCGGCATACTGTGCGCCGGCGTCGCGCTCGCCGCGTACAACCTGACGCGTAGCCTGCTGCTGAACCGGTTCGCGTCGCGGCTGCTGAGCTTCATACCGCTGGTGGCCATGATGGCGTTCGCCATGTCCAGCGCCACGGCCCTGGTACCCGACCTGCCGGCCAGAGACACTCCCGGCGAACACGTGGCCGTGGCGTTCGGCTACGTGGTCGCCTTCGCGGCCATCAAGTGCTATCCGTACGTGCAGACCTACCTGGGCTGGTGGGTGTTCGCCGGATTCGCGTTCGTCGCGGCGCTAAACATCGTCCACAACGTCTTGATGTTTTCGTCGTCCGATACCAAGCACCGCGCTGCCGCCAGACGAACGTCATCCGTCGGGCCGGCCGTCTGATCGGCACACCACTTGCCTACGCGACTCCTCAACAATCACAATATTATTAATATTGTTACCGTCATCAAACTTTAGCTTTGGATCCCGTCACAACGTTCACATTCAATATTGAACGATATTATTATTATTGTTACAGAGAGAACACAGAAAAACTATATACATCCTACCCTCGTAAATCGATCATAACGACGATCGGGTGGTGATTTCAACGATTTTTCATTCATCCCTTTTTATAAACAATTTATGTATGTTTCAGTTGAAAGTATATACGATTTATAACATTAATATTTAAGTTTATTTAAGTTTACATAACTATTGTCTAGATGCTAGTTAGCATAGTAATGTTATTATTATAACACAACGTGTAGTCTATAGTCTATACAATAATTTCGTTACGAAATTATAGATTAGCCACATATTTATTGTAAGCAATATAATTTCAATGGCATTTTATCGACTTGAATTAGGAATATATTATTCTGGATTTAATAAAATATTATTTTTTATTTTCACACTATTTTTTTTATTATTTTGAAATTATTTTTCTGGCCCCTTACCATTGAAAAAATGATGGTTACACCACTAATGTACTCCGTGTTTATAATAATAACGCTTAAGTAAACGGGAATAAGAGAAACGAGGATGTTCTACATAATATGTTTAGCCCAGTAGGCAGTAGATAATATTTACCCAATACGACACTGTTCTCATGGCATACAATAATCATAGGCATTTTCACAGGGGACTTTATTTTATTTCAGCCAAAGCGTTCATCGATGACCTCCTATGGGCCTCTGTTAAAAATATAATACATATGTCATAGGCAAATGGCCGTTTTCCAAAGCAAAAGGACAAGTTTCAATCAATATCGTTATCTGTATTCCTAGCTTAGCTAGACAAATGACCATTTACTTGGAACTCGTTAGGCAAATCGAATTATGCAGAGTAATATTGTAAAATATTACATGTAGAATATCAATTTTATCATTTTATTTGAAAGTAAATACAATCTGTACATTTAATTTCTGGATTATATTATTATTAATTTATGAATAATAATAGAATGTAAGGTGCAGCCTGTGTACGATTACAGTTTATATCAGCGATTACAGTTTATATCAGCGTAACATGGTGAAATAAAATATAACATGTCTTTGATAACTCAAGAGCTTATTGATCATTACCGATTATCTAGCCAAAATATCCCCATGTTGTATAGCAAATCGAAGGACGAATATAGATTGGGCAGAGTGAAGTGATGAATGCCAAAACATGCAGAAACTGTTGATGATAAAATAATTATATTCTAAAGTATGACATTTGTTAACCTATGAATGAAACCATAAAAAGCCGGATATATTTCGAACCAAGGATATTCTTTGTTCCTTGGATCAGATACTCTTGGAGGGTGTGTAGAATTTTAAAGAAACGATAAATCATTTCTTCAATAGGACGATCCTGAAAGAAAGAAGTTAATAATATAAAGAATAATAATATTTGTCATTTTCAACACACCCACCAACCCACCAAGAGTATATGGACCGAAGAGCGGAGTATGTCAAGCTTTCTTGTCTATACTTTACTTTACCTTTTTTATCTAATAAATAAATAAAACAAAAAAAAAAATAACGAGAAAGTGTTTTCACTGATAAATAATAATATTATTCAACATAATTCTATTTTACTAAGGAGATCTAGGCGAATGGCCATTTGTCTAGCTCAATTAGGAAAATGGACAATACCAAAAAATATTGATCGGAACTTTTACATTTTACTGATTAGTCTATTTACCTACGATATATACAAAATGCCTTACTTTAATTTTATTTCTATATTCAATCATGTATAAGTGTTGATTTTAGCAGTTTTGTGATATTTTAACTTTTACATATTTATAAATAAATTAACAAATTGATTTGTATAATTTATGACATCTATAATAAAAGTGTGTGAATGCTTAGACAATTTGGTTATGAAAAAAATAGCCAATTTGATCACATGCTGACTCCCATCTAAATATTCAATATAGTTATATATTTCACCTTATTTTACAATTTGTGTAGTAAAAATAACAATAATTTTAATTTTTTAATTTTTAATACAAATAAATATTTTACATTTGAGTTTTTACTAGACATTTTTTTTTTTATCATAAATTTAATTTTAAACATATTTTCCGAAATAAAAATGATCAATTTTTTTAACTTTTCGCTGTAAGTCATCCATATTATTTTTAATTAAATATTCCATAGTATATGGATTTTGGTTATTTTCTTCTGCCCACTTTTCTTTGGCTAAATCCCATTCAAGAATTTCTTGACTAACAGCTTTTGCTTTAAATGGCAATTTGGCTGCAATTTTACTTAAAATATCTTTTACCTGTAAAATAGAAAAAAAATCAATCATTATTAATTTATTACAGATTTCAAGCAAAGTTACAGATAATTAAATTAAATATGTTGTATTTTTTTTAACTGTGACTAACCAGAGGCGACACGATAAATATTAGTACTAATTTTATATGATAGTAAACCAATATTGATTTATAATAATTAGAACCCTATGAAACAGTAAAAAATATAATATGCAATATTTTAAACATTTCATCTTTAATAAGTAATAAGGTATCGCAAATATTTTTTTTTCGAGAAATTTCTTGTATTTTTCAGCAAATTTTGCTGAGAAAGTTGACAAATCTATGCATTTCTAGCTTTCTATTCTTAATAATTATTAATAAAATAAGCTAACAATCACGTAACAAACATACTTCTATATATTCACAATGACCAGCAACTTCAACAATAATCCTGCCAGATCTTACAGGAGTTACATAATGATCTATACTACCCTTTCCACCTCCCATTCGCTGTCCTTGACCCTGTGATAACAGAAAATATTAAAAATGTTTTAACTTTATAGCATATACAATCCTCATTGCTAAATTTGATCACCTTAGTATAGACAAGATTTAATTATATTAAGCAGTTAATTTCATTAATTATACAGTTAAAATTAAGTTTATTAAAAGTAGTTTTAACAAAGAAAGTGGCTAGATCCACGGACATAATGGATGTAATGTGTCTACAAACATGCAGTGCACGCATACGCAAAACTATGATTTATCATCAAATCATGTCCAGCTATCATTAAAATTTTAATAAATATTAGACTTTGTCTTAGGTCCCAAAAATTTCAGAAGATTTACAAGGTTGCTTTCAGTCCCGGTCAGTTTATTTATCAGGCACATACGCAGAGACTCTAATAGCTTAGCAGCCTGCAAAAAAACACATATTCTACACTTATTTTCTTCTGGCTTTTTAGGTTGATTGAATATGCGTTTGTGGCCATTACTGCTGGTCTCGAGTCTACCATCGCCGGATTTTTTTTTTTTTCAAAATGTCCCTACGTCGCACACCAAATCGATTATCACTCTGAAATGTCCTCATGTTACTCAACAAGTCGCAGGATATTTTTAATTTGTGAAGCGGTTGATGAGGGGATATTATTCTATGATCATGATGGGCATTTGAAAAAAATCCAAATAAAAAATGCATATGATAACCGGGTAAATACAGTCACAGCTGTAGATCTATAACTGTGTATACTGTATATACAGTGTACCCGGACATGATAATAAAACATAGTTTAGAGCATGCGCACACATGTCCATGGACACATTATATCCATGGTATCCGTAGATCTAGTCACAGCCTTTAACAAACAATTTATTATGTAAACCAGTGATCATATTAAGCTACTTTGTGTGTATATGTTTGCTTATTTACTTATGTAAATTACCTTTTTAGTAACGGATTGCCAAGGAGAATCAACTCTCCAGATAGCAAACATTCTAGACCAGTCTAATTTTCTTAGTAAACCCATACGAATAACTTCAAAATGTACAAATTTCATTCTTCCTCCGCCAGTTGCCTAAACAAATAATTAAGCTCAATGAATTTTTAATATTTATTTTAACACCATTAACTTTACCTGAATACCGTACTGTTTATGAATAAGTTTGTTGTGGACTGTTTCTGGTCCTCTCATTAGACCCAACATTTTAAACATTTTTGGAGGCTTTATTTGGGAATTACTATAGTTTGGTACTCTATCAATATAATGAAGTTTAGGTCTTTCAGGCATCTCAATATCTGTAATAGAAATGTGTGTGTGATACATATTATTTTATATGCATACTGTTATTTTAAAATAATAAAGATTATATTAGTAGTTCTTACGGTCATATGTAACTGGTGGTTTAAAATTTTTGAGGCCTCGGACATTATTCACTTGTGGAACATGAGCAGTACCTAAAGTACAGATTTCAAATAATATTTAAATCACATAAAAAGTGTGAAAAAAACATAAAAATTCTTCACACTTACATCCATTTAATATGTTTATTGAGTGTCGACAGTATCCTAACATTTTTTGTAACGACATTTTCTTTAATTATATACAAGCGTCACAAATTATTTATACATGTAAAATTAACACAAGAATAATAAAAAACGAATAAGTATAAATAAACTATTAAACTGTTAACTAATGTTTCAAAAACTGATCTAAAATTCTAAAAAATGTTTCTATTCCTTTTTTTTTCCTGATAAGACTTCAATTCTGTGATAACTGGTAAGGTATATTATGTACTATTTAGTTGATCAGTGCATGTTATACAGTAATTACCAAATAAATTGACACACCAGATGCGGCATTTTTCAGTAAACAAAAGTATTATCACTGGAGTAGTACAAAAAAGCTATAACGTTATCAATCGTATTGCTCGTGAGTCGTGGTATTCAAACTCATAATTTCCAATTAAATATGCATTTTTAATTTTTAATTCATAAACTGCAACATTTGATCGGGTAAGGAAGGTATATTATGATTTAAAATTTTATATATTACCTTTATTAATGTTTAAAATTGTAGGTCGATGAGAATGGAACTCGATAATAACAGCATACAAAAAGCTAATGTTGTATCAGACGCTAAAATTTTTCAAACTTATTCTCTGAACAAACGAGATGTAGAATTCGAACAAGATATCTTGAGAAATCCGAATTCAGTAAAATGTTGGATGCGTTACATAGACAATTACAAACGAGGACCTTACAAAAAAGTATGTGTTCTTTACGAGCGCGCTTTAAAACAACTTCCAGGTAGCTATAAACTCTGGCATTGTTACTTGAAAATCCGTCGTAAGTATTTGAAAACTATAAATATACCTGATTATGAAGAAGTTAACAACGTTTATGAACGAGCATTGGTTTACATGAACAAAATGCCTCGCATCTGGATTGAGTTTTGTACATTCATGTTAAAGCAACCTAAACTTACTGCTGCTAGGCGCCTCTTTGATAGGGCTCTTAGAGCTCTTCCAATTACTCAACACGTTCGGATATGGCCGTTATATTTAAATTTTGTAAAAGAAAATCATGACCCTGAGGTTGCAGTCAAAATATATAGAAGATATTTAAAATTATTCCCAGAAGATGCAGAAGATTATATAGAGTATATGACAACATCTGGACGACTGGATGAAGCTGCTGTGCGTTTGTCTGAAATTGTAAACAATGATAGTTTTATATCAAAACATGGGAAATCTAAGCATCAACTTTGGAATGAACTTTGCAATTTAATATCAAAAAATCCTTTAGAAATTAAATCATTAAATGTTGATGCGATTATACGTAGTGGATTAAGACGTTACACTGATCAACTAGGTCATTTATGGAACTCGTTAGCTGATTATTACATACGTAGTGGATTATTTGAAAGGGCAAGAGATATTTATGAAGAAGCTATTCAAACGGTTACGACTGTTCGTGATTTTACACAAGTATATGATGCATATGCTCAGTTTGAAGAATTAAGTTTGCAAAAACGAATGGAGGTTATTCATGCTAACCAAAATAGTACAGATAAAGATGACTGTGAAATTGATTTACGTATGGCTAGATTGGAAAATCTTATTGAACGACGATTACTACTTTTAAATTCTGTACTCTTAAGACAAAATCCCCATAATGTGAAAGAATGGTTGAAACGTGTACAGCTATATGAAGGAAATGATGTTCAGGTAATAAATACTTTTACTGAAGCTGTTGAGACAGTTGATCCTCAAAAAGCTGTTGGCCGATTACATACACTTTGGGTCGAATTTGCAAAGTTTTATGAAAAAGCTAATCAACTGGAAGAAGCACGTTTAGTGTTTAAAAAAGCTATTTTAGTTCCATATATTAAAGTTGAGCATTTAGCTAGTGTTTGGTGTGAATGGGTAGAAATGGAATTGAGACATAATAACTTTAATGAAGCAATGCGATTAATGCGACAAGCAACTGCTATACCTTCACGAAAAATAGCCTACCATGATGATACAGAGACCGTTCAAATACGATTACATAAATCATTAAAATTATGGTCCTTGTATTTGGATATGGAAGAAAGTTTTGGAACAGTCAAATCAACAATGGCTTGTTATGATCGAGTTATAGATTTACGAATTGCAACTCCACAAACTATTATTAATTATGGACTATTTTTAGAAGAAAATAACTATTTTGAAGAAATGTTTAAAGCTTATGAAAAAGGTATAGCTTTATTTAAGTGGCCAAATGTTTTCGACATATGGAATACATACTTAACGAAATTTTTGGATCGTTATGGTGGAACAAAACTTGAACGTGCACGTGATCTTTTTGAAGAATGTTTAGAAGGTTGTCCACCACAATTTTCTAAGTGTATTTATCTGTTGTATGCTAAACTTGAAGAAAAACATGGTTTAGGTAGGCGAGCAATGGCTGTATATGAAAGAGCTACTGAAGCAGTGTTACCTGAAGAAAAGTTTGAGATGTTTAACATATATATTAAAAAAGCAGCAGAAATATCTGGTATACCAAAAACCCGAGAAATATACATGAAAGCTTTAGAAGTTTTAACTAATAATAATGCTCGTATAATGTATCTAAGATTTGCAGAACTTGAAACAAAATTGGGTGAAATTGATCGTGCTCGATCGATATACTCGCATTGTAGTCAAATTTGTGATCCAAGAGTAACTGAAGAATTTTGGCAAACATGGACTTCTTTTGAAGTAGCTCATGGTAATGAAGACACTCTTCGAGAAATGTTAAGAATTAAAAGAAGTGTTCAAGCAATGTATAATATTCAAGTAAATATGATGTCTGCACAAATGATGTCTGTCATGTCGGTAGAACCAGAAAAGAGTGGAATGCAATTGTTAGAAGAGAAAGCATTAGAAAAGAAAGAAAAACAACTGGAACCTATCAAATTTGTTTTGGGAAGTGAACAAGATCGTTTACCAGTAGAAAAAGTTAAAAATCCCGATGAAATTGAATTCAGTGATGATGAATCAGAAGACGATGGTGACAAAGAAAATGATGATGAAGACCTACCTGCTAAAAAAGAAATGCCAGCTGAATTGTTTGGTAATTTAGGGGCATTTATTGAAAAAAGTACTGAATAGTTAGGTACATTATATTGTATAATTATTTAAGATGTTATTGACTTAACTTTGATAATATGTTTGTATATTTTTTTTTACTAAGTCATTTATAAATACTTTTACTTATTTGTTTTAAGTATTTAGATACTTGAACAATTGTTTAACTTTTATAAATTGTCTGTCTAAAAATCTAATTATTTTGTCAAGTTTTCAACTTTTCACTGTCTACAAATATGAATCAATTTTAATTTATTTTAAATATGTGAAACATTAAACAAATGGCATTCTTCATTAATAACATTAATAACTTAATAACATGAATTGTTAATCAGACTTAAGCAGAAACATAAAATCTTTTCTAAATTAAATAAAGGTATTTTTTTTAATGATAGTTGTTATTACTTAGTTAATTGATGACAATATATTATATACTTTTTGTTTGAAACTTGTATATCAAAAGTTTTTAAAAGTACATTTAGTGCAAAGTGAGACTTGATATGCCTAAAATGCTATCAATTTAATATTTTGTATTAACACTTCACTACTTTGAGTATAATCCTTGAATTGGGGTCATACTAATATTCTACTCTGAATATTATACATCATGGCTAAGTTGGAATATTGCATCGAATTTGTCTTTAAAACTTTCACAAATTTGTAATTTTTTTTGATTAATTATTTTAAATCTATTTTAATATTTACTTTTTATCTATAAGTAATACTTCAATGGATGAATTAAATAAAGAAGCTATATGCTTTGTAAATTCAAGTGTATTTTCAAAAGGTTATATAATATATAAAATTACAACCATCATCACATACCTTTAGTCTTCATGGTATATAGTGTATTATCAATGTTTAATAAAGCGCTATTTTCAATTTTATTACAGCATTTATAAAACTAATATTAGGTCTAACCGGTGAAATTTTAGTGACATTATTTATTGTATACATGATTGGGTATATCTGGATGCTAATTACAAAAAAAAGTAATGAAAATGAATATAAATAAAAATAATAAATGAGTTTTCTTGAGTGGTAGTTATATAAGAAACTGTGTTATCATAACTGCTATTAGTCTAATGAATATTAAATTTACATATTGAATTACAAATCCTAATAAGTTTTCCTATAAATGCCAAATAAAATTTACTATTTCTAATACAACAAATTAAAATCACTGTCTGTACTTGGCATTCCAAAAATGGAAACATCAAGGAAAAAATGGCAAAACGTTCCTTAATTATTGACCTTCCAAGTATTAATGATGTTATTTGTGAGAAGTAATAAAAAGACAAAATAATATAACTGATAAATCAGGAAATATTATATATCCAGTAAGTTTCAATAAGTACTTACCCAAGATAAAATTTAATTCAACCTAATCAAAACATATTTTCTAAATAATTAGGTTTCACTCGTTTCAGAAAAGCTGGGTAAGTTACAATTTACTGCAAGATAAAAGTAACTTTTTAATTTATTAATTACTTGCAGTCACCCAAAAAAGGAGCTAAGTTATGTTATAAAGTAACTCACAAAAAAACTATAAATTACTTCTTTGAAAATATTATTTTATTTTATTTCAAGTAATTCCTATACTTCATTAGTTTTTAAAATGTACACATAAATTAAATTTTTAAACCAAAATTATAACAATTACTTTATTTGTTATTATTCTATCACTCTTGAAGTTAGAAAGTTAGGGGGAAATGTAACTCGTTAAGTCATAAGTTAGTGATTTTTAGTAACTAGTTACTATTTTGTAACTTAATAACTAATTTTGTTTATTTATGTGTTATTTTAATTATTTAAATAATACCGTACAAACATATATGATTATTAAAATATTAAGCATGCTGTTTAAAATGTTAGTTATAATTTAAATCGAAGAGTAAAAAAAGAAAAAAAGTTATCACAGTTACTTATCCAGGATTTTTTTTTTTTTTGAGGGGCTGAGCTGTGACAAAATTCCATAGTCCTCTTTGATTTTTTGATCTCATTAATATTTAGGAATTGGAAGAAAGCCCATAAAATCATGACCCCCTCCTCAACATTTTTTTTTTTTTATAATTAGTGCCTATGTACTATATTGTCTTATTTATTATAAAATTAAATAATAATTCAAATTTAATTTTAATCGTCTTATAAATTTGACTCTATGAGGTCATTAAGGTATAAGATATAATAAAACCCAAATAATTAAAATAAGTTTACCTGGTCAAACCTAGATTAATTTGTACATTTGCCATTGACAATGATATCTTAATTAGCCTTTACATAAAGTTTTAGCTTGGGTTAGGATGATTATGACATTGAATATTTTTTTAGGTTGTCCTATTACATATATTCTTGGACAGAAATTTGTTTGATATATCTAAATTCACATATCAACATTTTATTTTACATATATTTGTATATTTTTCAATTTTAAGCATTTTAGCTTTTTTCTAATTTCATATTTTTTGATAAAAAGTAACAAAATGAAACAATTTAAGTTTGTAATCTGTGATCTGTATTTTAAACAAGTTATATAAAAATGATCACTTGTTTATTGTCGGGAATTCTATATTTCTAACCTGAGATATACATAAAAAGTTCAATAGGTATAACTGTCTATTATAACAATGATATTTATCTTAAAAAATTGTTATTAAAATTTACCAGTTATAGCTTTTAGTTCAGTTAGTTTCCATTTTGTAGTGTACCTACATCGGCTAAATCGTTTAGTGCGCGTGATATAGTTGTATTTTAATCGCCTAAAATAAAAATCTTAAAGTGAAAAGCTTTCAATTAGGTAATTAAAATATAAACATTTGAAAATAAAAACAGCTTAGATTATTTAGACACTAAAATTAAAGGTCAACTATTAAATACTGCAGATTATAAATGAAAAATTTTGGGTCCCCTTCTGGATAAGCCACTGAGTTATTGAGAAATTAAGGAATCGCATCATGAAAAATGAAAAATTGGAGGTCACAATTCAGAAGAGGTTTAAAACCACTTGACTGTAAACAATGTACATCACGCCACAGACACAGAATAGGTGGCTTAATCACTGTGCTACAGCCAACAGGGTGCTAAAAAACATTATCCTTATCAGAAAAAGTGTTGACATAAGTGATAAAAAAATTCGTTAGGTCTTTAAATTCAACATTTCTTCTAATAGTTGGTGTTATTTAGTAGTTAGTACTATTATTTAAAAAAATTAAATTTAAATTCATAACATATTTTATATTACTTGAATTACCTTATTACTATAAATGTCCAAGTTTCATATTACCCAATGTTAATTTTAACTTCTTAGAATGTACAAATTTTAGTTATCATGTTACCAGTATTAATTTTATTTCAATTATTTAGTGTGTGTATTCTTATTTATTAGATTAATTTATGAATCTTTCATAATTATATTTACAAAAGTAATTTGTCAGTTACGAGATAAACATAAAGTATTACAATTTTTAACATTAGACATCATTTTACAAACTTCAAAATGACAATGTAAGAATATTTTGTGTAATGAGTAGGTACTAATAAAAACTTAATGTAATATTATTTATAGATATAGCTATAAATTATAGATGTATCTATATATCTATATCATTGATTGAAAAGTTCCTTTAAAAAAAGAATTAATTAAAGTTCACATTCATCTTGTTAAAAAGAAACTAAATCCTATCCCGTTCCTGATTTGAAGAAAAGAACTAGTTCCTACTTTCATTTCTAAGTAAAGGAAATTTTTTGTTCCTCGATAATTTTAAAATTGTATTAATATAATTTTTAATAATAATTAGTTTAATTAAGTACTGTTGTTTTGAAATTCAAAATTTGTTCATTTCAAACAAGTAAATACTTAATTTACATATACATGCTTTAAATTTAATTATTTTACATGTAATTGGTACGTCCATTAAAGTAATTTTTATATAAATAATGATATTTAAATGAGGTGTAAATACATGAAAAAAAAAAAGAGGAAAGTATAGACATGAAAGCTGGGCATGCTTTGCACCACAGATATTTCCCGTTCCCTGGCTCAGATACTCTTGGTGGGTGTGTAAAATTCTAAAGAAATAATAAATCATTTCTTCAATAAGATGATTTTAAACGAAGAAAGTTAATAATATAAAAAACAATAATAGTTATCATTTTCAACACTTTCACCAAGTGTGTCTGACCTGAAAAGCAAAGAGTATCCGTGGTTCAAAGTATGTTCAAGAAGTCTATACTCAACTTTACTTTTTTTCTAATAAATAAAGAAAAGGAAAAAAAAGTGTTAGAATAATGTCCAAATTTTTTTTTCACATTTAAAAAATTTTCTTGCGTCAAAATATTTCTGATATTATTGTCTATGTTTGAATTTTTATAAAGTTTGGATCAAAAAATTATGGTTTCTAAGTCTTTCTGTTTAACTTTGGGTAGTTTTACCCCCCAAAAAATTGAAGTATTAAGAAATTCAAAAAATGATCTCTCTAAAGTACTAGTTAGAGGCAAATCCTTACTGATCAAAACTTTTGGACAAGTATTTCTATATGAAAAAATAAAATAAACATCACTGTAAAATCATGTTGTTCACTTCGTTCAGAATCTAAAATCAGGTACCTAAATTTATACTTATATTATTATTAAATTAAATTTCTATAGGTATCTATATTATTTTTTATTAAATTTAAACATCAGATATACATTGCTAATACTACTTTTTGAGTCTAATACAATGACTTATACAATGTTATAGTAATGAATACATTACGCCTATTTCAAATTTCAAATGTAGGATTTATTTTGTTTTGACATAACTAAGTTGAATAAATTAACTAAATTTTTATTTTTAAAAAAAGTTGTAAATTGTTTTCTCTTAATTCTAAAAGTAATTTATAAATAACTATATTTTATACTTAGAAGGGAACAAAAAATTGTGTTTACATTTCTCAAAAAGATGAATAAAATTTCTTTATGCTCCTTCATATGAAAAAGGAACTTCAATCTTGATAAGTTTCTGAAAATTGAACCAGTTCCTTTGAATATGTTCTTTCCAAACACTGATCTATATAAACTTTTACCTTGTTTTATTCTTTGTAAATTCAAAAATTAAAAATTATAATTTGTTAGGGAGTGGTCCAGTAATGGAGTTATAGCTGTCAATACAGAAGATTATGGAGACATTTATAGTAATTTGGATAACTCGGATATTTCTTATGATAGAACAAATATTCCTATGGATTGGCATTTTCCTGTAATTGATTTATGTGATGATAGTCGTTGGTCACTATATGAAAATAATTTTTCCTTAAATACGTCATGCATTTCGGAACTTTGTTATTCTTTTAAAAA
Source organism: Stegophylla sp. TES_Ste_2020 (assembly GCA_025469315.1). NCBI lineage: Eukaryota > Metazoa > Arthropoda > Insecta > Hemiptera > Aphididae > Stegophylla > Stegophylla sp. TES_Ste_2020. The sequence goes on from JAIPRM010001706.1 coordinate 20,565, forward strand.
CCAACTACTATATGAATTTCAACCAGAAATGTTTTTACAGCGTCCGTTAATTATTCAGGTAATACAATTGAACATTACATAAAAATATATTACTAATTTAATAATTTTATATATTATTTAGAAACTAATTACATGGCTACATGAAAATAAAGATGTCGACCTAGTATTGGAATGTCTAAACCATTTGGTAGAAAAATTAATAAAACAACATTATGAGTGTACTACAGGTTTATGTGTAAGTAAATTTACTAATTTTTTATGAAATAAAGTATATATATATATATATATACTTAATGTACTTTTTATTTTTCAAATTATTACATTTAATTTATATTTATATTTAAAATGATTTTAAATTATTATCTGTACTTATACATTTTGTTGAATAAGTATATCGTATTGTATTTTATTTCCATAGAAAACTATTTTACGATTAAAGAATGTGAATATAATTATGCATAAACACAATTCTTATTTTTTGTATTTAAATATTTTGTTTTTAATTTATGCTTATAGATATAAGTTTTTTTTTTTTAGGAAAATATGAATATAAATTTTGATACAATCTCTCAAATGTCATTAACTGAGTCTATTAATGAATCTTCATCTGTGGTTAGTATGGTTAGTATATATTGTGACTAATATTAAGATATGTTTAAATTTGAGGGTTTTTGTACAAATCATATCTTGCTATAAAATATATCATAATAAATGATAAATGTTTTTAGAGTGAAACTTCACGTTGGGGAATTGCAAAATTTTGTGTTTCATTGATGCCTATAACATTAAAACATATAAGTTATAATAGTGGAGAAGCTTTTACTTTGTTTATGTCATGCACACAACTTCTATTCTCAGTAGCTGATAGTTACAACAAAATGTTTTACATGGAACTGGTGTTTTCTAATCATATAACAAAAAATATGTTATTGTAAATATTTTCAGCTTTCTATTTCTATTTAAGATTTGATCTAAAAAATTAGCTCTAATTAAAACAATTTTTTTAGGAATGAACCACTATCTTCATTCAAATTTTTAATCATTGCTAAGGAATTATCCAAACACTGTTTATCTAATGAACAACTTAAAGATATTATTTACAATGTACTTAAACAACCATATTGGATCCACTTGTATCCTGAATTATACCATCAACTCCATAAAGAAATAATTAAAGTATATATAAATTTAGTATAAAGCAATAATAATTGTAAAAAATATATTTAAATTAATTTTTTTTACTCAAGGAAGATTTTTTGGAATTACAAATTATCAAAATGGTTGAAAATGCATATAGTTTGTCATCCACTGTCAATATGGACTTTAAAGACTATGCACAGTTATTAAGTTCTTCCTTACCCATCATATCATTCCTTCAAAAATTTGATATGATAGATAAATTTATTGCTGACGCATGCAAATATGCGTAAGTATTCTTTTGTTATACATTCTATAAACAAAACAAAATTTTTTGAGAGTATACTAGTATATATACCGGATTATTTTAGGTACTATACCTAGTTGGGTCCCAAATTATTTGAGATACTACACTAGTTGGGTCTTGGATTTTATGAATGAATATTAAAGTGACTATGAATTGAGTAAAAATATAAAAATATCTTAAATATTTTTTAGTCTACTATTTCTACTCCTAAAAGAAGTATAGAGCATTGTTTTACTGACGATTTAATGAGTATCCAACTGAACAACAATTAAATTTGACATTTCACAGATTATATTTTTGATAATTATATTAATCCAGAATTAAGATTTTCACAAACAATTGGGTCAGAATTTAAAACATTTACAATGAGAACCACAAATTCATGCAAATCGTTTTGTTCTCATTTTAATTCTGTTTTACATAGCCCATTCAAATATTTATCAGTTTCTAGAAATTTTGAAAAATGTTAAAATTGACACATATATTAAAATGAGAAGTTCTCAAGTAATAAAAAGAAGAAATTGTATTTACTAAAAGAGACATTTATAAGTGATAAAATGACTAAAGAAACTGCAGAAAGAATAATTGACTCAATTTTATAAAATTAATACCAACACAAAAATGAATTTTTTTTAATTGTATTTTATATTTTATGTATTTTAAATATTTAATTTTTTATCAAGAATTAATATCATGACAAAAAAAAACATTTTTAACCATACCTGAGGTCAAAAATAGATCATAGGCAGTTCCAAGTCTGTTAAAATGGGAAGGAAAATATGTAGTATTTACCGACTAATATAGTATCTAAAATAATCTGGGACCCAACTAGTATAGATATTTTAATTTCGAGAGTCAACTTGGATGCAGCCATTTTTTTGTAATACTGAAAAGTGAAAATGTTAAATGTTGTTTATAAATCCATTCTTAAACTGAATATTTAACAGTAATTTTTATTACCTAGTGATACACAAACATTATTAATGATATTTTAATGTATAATGATTTTAATTTTACAAATAAAAATAAAGTGAAGGAGGATTTATTTATTTTTAAAGCTGTTTTTGATATTATGTACTACATTCTGCAGTTTGATACATTTAAGAGTTGCTTATTTTGATTTTAAAATAAGTATTCTATTATTTGGGTCCACTCGTATTATAATTAATTGTATTATTCATTTCAGAAAGCCTTCAGAAAGTCCTGATGAATACAGCAAAATTTTATTCAGTTTACTGTCTTTTAAATCATCAGATGTTGTTTTACATACCTATTTAGCACTCAATAAAACACTGAAGAAATTATTGAATAATTTCAATTCAGAATCAAAAAAAATTGATCGGTTGTTAGAAAATCTATTATGTACTAATGTATTAAATGAAATAATATGTTTTGGCTGTATTAATTCAAATGAACAGGTATATATGTGTGTATATATATAAATGCTTTATTATTATTATTATTTTATATATTTAGATTTGTCAGTTAGCATCAGAAATTATAGAACAGTTACTAAAATGTAAAACTATAATAAAAGATGCTCAATGGAAATGTTTTTTAAATAATCTAGTTCCAATTTTCCCAGTATTATATTGTTATGCCAATCAAACATCTACTTTAGGACAAATTATTTTTAATTTCTTTGATCCGGATTTAGCAGAAAAGTATAACATTTCAAAATTGATGGTATGTTTATTATTTTTTTATTGTAATTTATATTTGATGAAAACATTTTCCAAAGAATCATATATCTGATAATATTTATTTCAAAATTAAATTAAAGTTTTATAATTTGTGGAATATATATATTTTTTTATAGTTACTTCAATCAATAATTGTAATGTTAGTGAGTAAAGACAGTAAGTCTCGAATTGAAGCAAATAATAGAATTACATGGCTTTTAAAAACAACTTTAAATAAAGTTATTAATCTGCCAAATGATATATTTGTAATTGAATTTGATGATTTAAATGAAAATACAAATGAACCTATTGGTGAATATAGTGTGAGTATTTTATTGTGTATACATTATTTTCTTGTTTTCATTTTACAATTCTAATTATTACATACTTTTAGAAAAGTGATTTGGATGATATGATAGATTTAGTCTCTAATAAGCATTCAAGTAATCAAACTATTAAATGTGCTTTGTATAAACTGTCAGTAATGCTAGAATATAGTCATCTCCAGCAATGCTTTATACAAAGTGGAGGAATGGAGATTATATCAAATTTATTTAAAACATCAGAAGTATTAATTTTTATGTCATATCATAATGGCTCATTTATAAATACCTAATTAAAAAAAAAAAAAACTTTTCAGCTGTTTGAAAATGAACGTGGTTTGTTGATTGCATTATTAAAATTGGTTTTATGTTTTACTAAAAAATATAAACTCATCAGTGATACACAAAATGTATTTGCAACAAATTTTGAAATACAACTTCAACTAATCTCAAGTAAAAAGATATCTTTACTGTTTTATTATAAATATATTAAACTATACTAATTTTTTATATAAAAATTTTTGTTTACAGTTTTATCTGATTTTTATGAAGTTCCACTGGTGAAGCAATATATTTTACAAATATTTTTTTTCTGTATTTTTAACCAATATTTAACTTCATTTGGGGAAATTCCCAAAGTAGTTATAGATAATATATATATTCCTATTAAAATCAACAAATCTTGGCATTCCAATGATAATTTACAGGATACAACATTTTATTCAAGTAATTATAAAACAATATATATATATATATATATATTAGTTTAGATGATATTAACTTTTTTGTTTTGCTTTTTGCAGGAATTAAAAAGAACAAAAATTGTATGGATGTTCTCGTATTAACATGGAATTTAAAGCATTATGACAATATTGATTTATTTTTGGAAAATGGACTTATTACAAATTCTTATAGTAATTTATTTAGTGATGTTTTCAACAATTTTAGAAAAGCTAGTATTAAATGGTCAGTTAAAAAATATTTGGATGATTTAATTGCAGCCAAATCACATCCAGTGGCATTAGGCATTCTTCGAGATTTAAAAAGGTACTAATTTATTTTATTTAGCTTATATTTATAGAATAATAAATAGTAATTAAATAAAGACATCTGATAAATTATAAAATAAGACTATAACTAATTAAAATTTATATAGGTAAAAGGTTTAAAAAAAATTTTATGCCTGATCATCAAATATTTTTATTAATTGTTTGGACTACAATTTTTTGAGATTTATTATTGTTTTTGTTTATCCTTTTTTTTTCTATTAATCTTAAATGGATCTGTAAACTATAAATTTGATTTATAGAATTAAACGCATGCAATTTTATATTGCTTTTTTGTAGTTGTTTTTGAAGCCATGTTAGGATTTTTGATGCGTTTTTTAGATTTTTAGTGCTTTATGGCTTTTATAATATATTATAGAGCTACAAAATTCCAACTATAATTATGATTATATAATAAAATAGATCCATAGAGGAGAGGGGCTAAAGCCTCTTAGCCCACCCCTGAATCAGAGTTTGTATATAAATATATATATGTGTATATGTGTGTGTGTGTGTGTGTGTGTGTATGTATATAAATAGAAAAACACAATTAAAGTTAAACATTTTATAAGATTTTAAATTGGAAAATAAAAAAATAAAAATTTACCATTATCATTATTTATTTATCAAATTTTAGAGGATCCTTATTATGTTTATTACATTCTTGGAGAATTATATTTTACCTACACTGTAAATACAGTGATCATACTCTATGCCAATGATAAAATTTAATATTGCCTATCATAGTCAAGGTTCACTAATCTTTGAACCTTGTATCATTCTAAGTTTTATTATCAGCATGAAGATCATTTAAATGTTGTACTGCTATAAAAAGTAATAGTGGTTAAAAGTCAGAAGTCAGTTCACAGTTTATTAACTTTGAGATAATTATTCATTAACTAATAGCTATTGATTAATATTATTCATGTGCTGTCAGTAGAAAGTAATAAGAAGTAGTTTTTTTAAAATTGTAATATCTGTGTATTAATAACTTTTAAAACTTTTTTTGATATATTTGTTTATAAAATGGCTCTTTTTATAAAATCATCAATGTTCAAAACTAAATTGGTTTTTTCGCTATCCAAAATTGTTACGACTTCAATGAAATTATCTACAAGCAACCTTCAGTACATTATAACTGAAAAGGTCGGAGAAAAACAGAATGTTGGTTTAGTTCAACTTAACCGACCCAAAGCTTTGAATGCCTTGTGTGACGGTTTGGTGACAGAACTTACTGAAGCAGTATCTGCTTATGATGCTGATGATACAATAGGAGCTATTGTTGTAACTGGTAGTGAACGCGCATTTGCTGCTGGTGCTGATATTAAAGAAATGGTCGATCAGACTTATTCAAAAAATATAAAAGTTGGTTTACTTAAACAATGGGATAATCTGAGCAATTGTAAGAAACCAATTATTGCTGCTGTAAATGGTTTTGCACTGGGTGGAGGTTGTGAGTTAGCAATGATGTGTGATATAATTTATGCTGGAGAAAAAGCTAAATTTGGACAACCTGAGATTACAATTGGAACAATTCCTGGAGCTGGTGGTACTCAACGCATGATACGTTCTTGTGGTAAAAGCTTTGCTATGGAAGTATGTTTATCTGGAAATCAAATAACCGCTCAAGATGCTTTATCAAGAGGATTAGTTAGTAAGGTATTCCCACCTGAAAAATTGGTTGCTGAAGCTATTAAATTGGCAGAAAAAATTAGTGAACATTCACCTTTAATTGTTGCTTTGTGCAAAGAATCCGTGAACTATGCCTATGAATCAAGTTTAAGCCAAGGCTTAAAATTTGAAAAGAAGTCGTTCTATGGTACTTTTGCAACAGATGATCAAAAAGAAGGAATGACTGCATTCATTGAAAAACGTAAACCCAATTTCAAGAATAATTAAAATTAAAATGTAATTGCAATAATTCATTTTATTTTAAGTAATTTAAGCATCATGTTAATTTTTAATACAAAATAAATTTATTATTTTTATTATAAAATACTTTTTAGAATTTTTATTTCCTATTAGTCCTATTAAATATGTATATTTTATATAGTTATACATAAAACTTATATTATAGTTATATATTTAGTTAATTATAAAATAATTAATATGTGTACATATATATATATATATATATATATATATGGTGTGTGTATAACAAACAGCCAAATAGCAATAAGTCAATTTTTAATGTCAAAAACCTTGATGACTTGGGTATAAAAATTTTACGAGATTTCAGTTATATTTAATCCAAAGAAAAAAAAGAAGAAATATTCAACTAAATGCTCGTGCATATATATTATTATGTGACTATATACCAATTCTTCAGAATCATTACCGAGTTCATTATTCAAGTAAATTTAAGATTATGTAGGTTTTCTTTCATAATATAATTGAAAATAAATATTAAAAAATAAAATATTTTTAATAAATGGTTTATAAGTTTATACATATAGAAAAATTAAAGAATAAATAATCTAAATACAATAATAAATAAAAAAAAAACACAAAACAAAATAAAAACAAGTGTATTAATAAATTATATAAAAAATAAATTATAACAATTAAATGGTAAAATTTGGCTTATTCTGATTTCAGTTATTATAAAATTGATTGGCATCTTATTAAAAGTTTGTCATTTGACAGTGTTACAACATAATGTGTTGTAGAACCTTACCATCAAATTTATTATTATACTATGAATATTAAAATTTATTATATTCATTATTCTGATCTTGCAGATATTTAGAACTTAGTACACATGCAGAACAATTTGAAGTAGATGAAGAATTATTGAGAAATGCACTAAAAAAATTTTTGGTTTTACCTCCAATTCTTTTAGCTGATTTACAAACATTAATTGTTGTTTTAAAACTACTGAATTTTGTATTACAAAGAAGTATGTAATTACATTAAATAATATTCTAGTTTTATAGAATATGTAAGGATTAATATAGTTTGTCTTAAGTGTAAATAATTTTTATGAAAAACTCTAGATTTCACATTAATTAGAATGTCTTCTTTATCATAATTTGCATTATTTTCAACATATTTTTCTACTTTAGGAGTGTTAATAAATAAACTGAACTGGGTTGCTGATACATTATTGAAGTCCAAATCTATGCATCATAATATGATGGATAATTTTGAAAATGATGAAAAATCAAATCAACTGGTTTGTAATTAATTTGACATATTTCAAAAATGGATGATTGTAATTTTTAATTTCATTTCAGTGTCATCAATTTTTTGTTGAACTCTATGAAGTTTATTGGCTCTGTTTGAAAAACTATAGTAATTTCTCAACATTGAGTCTTGCAAAATTATTGTTTGATCAATTATCGTGGACAAAAAATCAATTTGGTATGAACTCAATACTTATTACTATTATAATAATAAAAATTATGAAATACATATATTTTATGCACTTAAACAGTTTAATATACTCTCTTCTAAAACTAAACACCCAAATTATAAAATTAATTTAATAAATTAAAGTAAATATTATTTAAAATACTATATACTATATTTCTTTTATAGTGTATAATTATAATTATATATATATATATAATATTCACATAATATTTTTATTAAGATTAAAAATTAAATATTTATTATCTTTATTCAGTTTTTTTTGCTTTTTTTTAAATTTATTTTATAAAAAGTGCATTGATAATATTGCTGCACATAAAAAAATATAAAATATTTATTATTAATTTTATCTGGTTTCTTCTTGTTTTTAAATTCACTTTATGTTAGTTAATACTGGTTTGTATTAATTTCTTACACGTATAGAAATATCTTCTTGTGGAATCTTTTTTACTCAACTAACAGGTTTTATAACTTGTTTAACTATGCGCATATATAATTACAGTGAATATTTTAATGAATTTACATCAGATAACTTAATTTCATAGATTCTAAGAAATTTATATTTTTAACAGAATTTCACTATTAAATGATACGTTGAACATTTGCATAAAATTATAAAATTACATTCATGATAATCCATGTAATCCAATAAATTAATGAGTTATAAAATAATTTTTTTCTTTCATATTTACTTTTTTATTCAACTAATGTCCAAAACCATGTGGGTCGCGATAGATTTTTGAGGGAAAATTTGGCGAACAGTCCTAAAATGATTGAGAACTACTGATTTAAACTATAATTTTAATTAAATATATTTTTCCAGATTTAAAATTAAATATTGAATCAATAAATACTTTCAAAAGACTAGATATTTCCAATATTTTATATTGGCTCAAAATGTATCAATATTTTTTAAAAATGTTTTCAAATCTATATACTATTTTAAGATTCTGAGCAAAGCAAAGAAACTAGTGTTTTTACAATGATGTTTATTATTATTTTTATTTGTAAACACTTTCATATGGAAATACTTGTTTATAAGTTTTGACTAAAAACTATTCGTAACTGGATTTTCCTCGAGATGATACTTTAGAGGGGTCATTTTCAAAATTCTTAATATTTTTCTCAAAATTTGGGAAATCTATCCAAAATTTCACAAAAAAGACTCGAAAACTATCCTTTTATAATCCAAATTTTATGAAAATTTTAAACATAATATACAATTTATATTTGAAATATTTTGGCACAATTCCTCACTTCGTTCAAAATCTAAAATGTATGCGGCCCGCAAGTAATTTTCAAAAATTACATTTGGTCCTTACTAAAATCCTAGTGAGTACCACTGATATAGAACATTCAACATGAACACAGAAACACACAATAGATAGGTTACTAACAATATTAAATACAGTATATTATATGGTTGTAAATTAATAATTTTCTCTTATATTATATATTTTTAAATAAAATTATGATTTTCTATGTACATAAAATGTTCATTATATTATATAAGTGATTGAACTAATATTGCATTACTTATTTTTTAGCTTTATTACAAGTTAATATGAAGTGTTTAACTCTATTAACAGAGAATTCAAATAATATTGATAAAGATCTTATTCAAATGCATTTATCTCAATTAATGTCATTAAAAACAATATTGATGAATAACTCGAATGGGAAAAGCCTGCAGAGGAATTATTTAATTATTTTAAATCATATTTTGCACCATTCAATTTTACTACCAAATGTAAAATAAACATTAAATGCATTGTTTTATTCCCAAGGACTCATCTTATATTTATGTAATAATTTTTATAGATTTGTGAATTATGGTATATTTATGACTGGGAGACATGGATGTGGTCAATGATACATAGTACTGATCCATTGGTGCGTGCTTTAGTATTTCAATTTTCAGCTGGCTTAGCTGTTATTGATATTCCAGTTGCACATAATTTGATTCATCTTGCATTAAAGTAGGTCATTTCTTTGCCATTTTATACATTGAATGAAAATGTGTAAAAATTATATTAAATATTTAAAATGTATTCTATAGCAATTTTTGTGAATCAAATTGTTGGGAAAACTGTGTTGTTGCTGAACAAGCGACTATATTTTGTTCAAATGTATTTTGTACTCCAAAGTTTAAAGTAATATTTCAAAATTAATTAGTATTATACTTTATTATATTATATTTTGAGTATTAATTTTACATTTTTTTCAGAATTTATGCCATCAATATATAATTAAATTGGATTTCAATGTTTTTGTTCAGATTATTAATATGTGTACAAATTATAACATAAACAAACCTGGTAAAGTTACCAAATGTTTTTATAAATAAGTAATAATTTATAATGATTTATATATTTTTTTATACAGACAAAAAATATTTCTCAACATCTACAAAACTTGTGGCAAATTTATGCTGCATGTTGTTTAATATGATTACATTGACTGAAATAGATTTACATGAACTCGATCAAAATACACAATTTGTGCATTCCCTTGTTACGTATGTACCTACTGCATAATTGAATATTTTTAATTGACTAAATTAAGGATGTGCTTAAGAGAGGAGGTCATGGGGTTTGAACACCTTATACACCATGATTGATGTTATAAAATGTTATGAATAATACTTAATTGGGTAAAGAATATGGGAGTTTTCTCGAATAAAGATGAAAAAAGCTTTTGTTTTGTTAAGTACAAGAAAAAATATTATACTTACAAAAGGTAGGCTTTTGAAAAATAACTTTGAAAGCCCATCTGTACTGTTGCAAATTGCAATTTGTATAAACTGCACAATTTACTGTTATTGAATTGAATGTGTTGAACATTTTTATTTGAATTATGTTAATTTGATATAAAGACTTATAATTATGTTAACAAATTACAGATGTTTAAAACAATACTTGACTCTTGTGTGTATTGAAAAACCTAATGTTATGGAGATGTGTGGTCGTATATGTTCCATTCTTACTTTATTTATATCTGTTAGCAATTATAATTTTGAAAATTTGCTTACTTCTTTAAATTTAATTTATGAAAGGATGAATTGTAATTTGGGTAAATACATTTATTATAAATTGGTATTTATCTTATTAAAATATTAACTTAAAAATCATGATTATAACATAAATATTGTGTTTTAGACCACTGTACAACCATGGTGTGGAGATCAGTGTTCAAATTGACAACAAAGATTATACAATATACCAATTGTCAATCATTTATTATAACAAATAAATTAATATCTGCGCTTTTAACAAGTATAATTTCCAAAAATAATGATCTTTGTATTGATGCATTAAATGTAATTTTTGTAATAAGCTCACAATTATCTCAAAGTAAGTAAATATTTATATCAATCATTTTTTATTGATGTATTATTGGGCATTCATATTGTTTAAGCATTTTAATAATAGGCTAGCATCCAAATTTTCACCATTCATTTTTATTTTATATATTTTACACCTAATCAAAAGTCAAAGGTGTATTTTTATTGCACATAATTTTATTATGTATCAATAATTTTCACTTAACTTTATTCGTATTTCAATTACTACATTCAATATTTATCCGAAAATAAGTATCTGTATAAGCAATATTTATAGACTTACTGAATCTTTTAATATTTTTTAACAGTAATTTTTATATAATACATTTTTGTTTATTGAAATATAATAATTTATTTCTTTGAAATTAATCTTTTAATGTTTCTGTATAATTCATAATGGTTCTGCTAAATCAAAACATTAAAGAATAAACCAATAAAATTATCGATTATTATGTATTAAATATTTATTACATATGAAAACAAGTGTAATTATTAGTATATATTATTTATATTTAATTTAGAATATGCTCATCATGTTTGCAAAACTTTAATTGATGCATTAATTTCGGAGTGGCTTCATAAACGAAAACGAAAAATGCTATTAATTGCATTGTCAAATGTATTTATTGAACATCCCTCTATATATGATGCAGTAAAGCAAGAAAATATGTTATGTTTAATAATTTCTAAATTGAAGATATTGCAGCTACAAGCCACTAAACTACCTAACCAAAAATCAGTATGTACATAGAATAAACTTTATAGATTATATTTTCATAAATAATTGTTTTAACACTAAATAATGAATATAATGTATATGTAAATATTTTAGAAAACATTTCAAAATGATTATTTGGAAATTGTAGAATTTTGTTGTAATATTTTTTATGGATGCATTCATGCGAGATACGATGCTTCAACTAAATTACCAGACTTGATACATAAACTTTGGTTTATTGTAGTATCCAACCCTAAGTCAGACATGTTAATTTGTACAATAAAAATGCTTGTATCTCTTACATCCAACTGTTCTTCTGGTAAATGTAATTTTATGTCACAGAATTTTTGTAACTATTGTTACTTTTAAAAATGTAATTAGTACATAGTATATAGTCGAGTGTTTTAATCTAAAATTGTAAACTGTATAAATTTTTTTACAATAAAGCATGCAGTGCAATGACAATGACCAGCAGCACACTCGGAGTGGATCCGAAGACAAAAAATACTTCAAAGTCTTTATTACATGAAATAATATCATTATCTGGTGATTTTCATTTGAATGAAGATGTATTAAAATGTACTCTACTGTTAATTTTGAATTGTTGTCAAGCTCAAGAATGCCGTATAACCATCACAAAAGTATTTCCTAAATTAGTCATACATTGATAACCTTATTAGAAGTTTTTAATTTGTTTTTTTTTTCGTTATAGAGTAAATTACTGTCAAATATTATATCAATTCTCAGTTTAAAAGATAAGAAAAGATCAATTAATATTGAACAACAATGTTTAGACTTATTACTAGTTTTTACAAGTTACAGCGAGGGACAATTATACCTTTTAAAAGTAAACATAAATTAATATTTGGTGTTTGAGTTGACCAATTATGAAATATATGTACATATACTGAACATAAATATACAGAGTGTTCTGTATAAAAATATATCAAAAACATCTTTTGGGAATAAGAAATCTATTGCCTTTATTCATTTTATGCTTTTACATCTAGGTAGACTACATTTTGGACACTTTAATAGACCTTCTTAAATCAAATTATAAAAATGACTCTATAGCCATATTAAGAAATCTGTGTTTTAATGTACAAAATCGTGTAATTCTTTTATCATCAGGTATTGCAATACAAGTATAATCCATTATATTATAAAACTAATATTTTATGTAAAACAAAAATTTTTAATTTAATTTTCAGATGTATTTTTGAATGGAATTAAAACCGTGTTAGTTAAAGGAAACCTCACTAACCAAAATTACAAAGATATTAGTTTAGCAGTATGGGCACTTGTATGCAACAATCAAAAAGCTCGTCTTCAACTACGTCATTGGGGCATAGACAAATATTTTGAGAAATCTTATATACTTTCGTGTACGGGTGAAACACAAAACATAGTGAACTACACCTATCAGATTTTAAAAAGTTAATAATAATTAAATGTTGCTTCATTTTTATAAAAAGATCAGTATTTTAACAATTATAAAAAAAAGTTTTTCTTATTTGTTTTGATAAATTAATATAAGTACTCTCATTAAATTATTTTTATACATGTATTTTTTATACTTATTATTATGTTATTTAAGTGTATATTTTTGAATTAGAAATTATTTTAATTTATGTTAATAACTAATAAAATAATAATTTTATTAACAGTATCCGAGATTTGTGTATTATTTAAAGGATATTTATTTTTGTTCTGTTATGTTTAAAAAGTCAGCATGGAATTCAATAAACTTCAGTCACTTTTTAGCCAGAGACGTGCGACTCTCTGGTTAGTCTTTGAGGATTTTAAAAATATCATATGTATCTATATAACTTTTAAGATTTTCGATGTGGAGTTTTTAACAGTGCAGCACCATCTAGAGCCAATTTCTTTCCTGTTAAGTTTTTGGTCAAAACTTTTGGATAAGTTTAACCAGAACTTATTTGGTGTTTATTTAAAATAATCAGAAAGTATATAGCGTATAGCCTCTACTGCCTTGTTGAATAAAAATATATATAAAAATAAAAAAAAATTACTTGTAATATACTTAAATACGTCAGTGTTTAAATATTTGAAGTGTTAGTATTTTAATAGGATATTTGCGAGCGTAAAATTTATTAAGTTTCACAAAATGAACAGAAATTTGAGTTCTGAAATGTATTGAGTACAGATTTAAGGCTATTTTGGGCTGGTATGTTTTATCTCCACCTGGGTCGATATACTCCCAGTCCACCCCTGGATTATATTATAATATATTTATTAATTAGGTAGTCATAAATATTGAATTACACATTGTTTATGTGATTTGAGTCTACACTTACTGATATTTTTTATGAATATCTAAATTATATTTTTTCCCAATGGAGACGCGAGGAATACCCATGGTGCGAAGTATGACCGGTTATTTTTATTCTGATTCTCACCGTCTGATGTCTCAACTCTGTATTCTGTAGGTATCTTCAAATACTGTAAATAGTTTATATTATATTTTCATGTACCTACCAATATTGCCGATTGGTCGAATGATTATTATTGTCAATATTTGTATTTCATAAAATCGGTGTCATCTTTATTACACAATATGGAAGTTATTCAGAAAAACATTTTTTAAAAATATTTGTAGTCATGTATATATTTTACATTTTTCATGTCCTTTTTTTAGATTCTGAACGAAGTGAAGAAGCTTATGATTTTACAATGATGTTTATTTTTTTTTATTTTTTATTTATTTTTTTTTTCTCTTTCTGTGAACACTTTTTTGTATAGAAATACTTGTCCGAAAGTTTCGATCAGTATCTCTATAGAACCTGAATCATACCCAGATGGTACTTTAAAGAGGTCATTTTTCCAATTTCTCAATACTTTTTCCAAAAACGGGGAAAAACTGTCGAAAAATTGACGAAAATTGGCAAAATACGCAATTACTGAAATTTCCGTAAAACTGAAAATTACTTTTTGACATAACTTCTAAAATAATGCAGCTAGAGACTTGAAATTTTGAAAATTTTGGAAATATCTCATTTTTTGTTAGTTTTTATGTAATAAAATTTTTGATTTTTGATATTAAGACTTGAAAATTTAATATGATCTCACTGACATATGTGTCTAATTGATCTGAAAA